>OZ038396.1:40395070-40431438 GCA_964036045.1 Eutreptiella sp. 'Long Island Sound 2002'
CAAAAGGCCAAAAATGGGGGGGTATGTGGCATTTTCCCCTATATAACGCCTGCCTGGCTTTGATCTAACAACCTCTGCGAGGTGATTCTATTGCCTTCGGCAAGTCCACCTCGCAGAGAATCTACCCCGAGCAACACACACCCAAAATAGGGTGGAAACTACATAAATACGGGCTAAAACATGCTTTACATACCTTGGATGATCATTTTAGGTGATCACGGTATCAAAAAAACAAGTTTCGAAAACTTCGATTTTTGAGCAGCCTAGGGTGAAAAACTGCATAAGCAGGTTGTGTACCAATCCCTTGGGAGCCCCCCCCCCCCCCCCCCGGACCTAATACCCAAATAGGGTGAAAAACATGTACATTTGGCCTGAAACATGCTTTACATACCTTGGATGGTCATTTTAAGTGGTCACAATATCAAAAAACAAGTTTCGAAAACTTCGATTTTTGGGCTGCCGAGGGTGAAAAACTGCATAAGCAGGTTGTGTACCAATCCCTGAGGAGCCCCCCCCCCCCCCCCCCGACTTGATACCCAAATAGGGTGAAAAACACGTAAATACGGCCTAAAACATGCTTTACATACATTGGATGGTCATTTTAGATGATCACAATACCATAAAAACAAGTTTCAAAAACTTCGAGTTTCGAGCTGTCCAGGGTGAAAAACTGCATAATCAGGTTGTGTACCAATCCCTTGGGAGGACCTACCCCCCCCACACCCAATACCCAAATAGGGTGAAAATCATGTAAATACGGCCTAAAACATGCTTTACATACCTTGGATGGTCATTTTGGGTGGTCAAAACATCAAAAAAAAATAAGTTTCGAAAACTTTGATTTTTGAGCTGCGCACGGTGAAAAACTGCATTAGCAGGTTGTGTACCGCCGGCCCATTCACTAGGCCATTAATGGTGGAAACAGTCATTTCGCGTCTTTGGCACGGGTTGTGAACGGTCCTAAGCAAGGCTAGAGACTGCAAAAAACGTCCTTCCGTATCCTAGTAGGCATATATTGTCACAACATCCCCACTTACACCCCTCAGAGTGGGTACCACGGGGTCACCGAGGTCGCCAAAACCGCCAACATAGCAAAAAAGGCTGAAAAGTGCATAAACTGCATAAGCGCTCGTCCCACTCCGCCCCATACAAACCCTATGGAGTCGGGACCCGGAAACACTTTTTCGGCTCAAAATCGAAAAAAACCAAAAGATTCGTGATTTTCGACCCAAAAAAAGGGGGGGTCATTTTTTCAACATTTTTGACCCCCCCCCCCCCACCCCCCCCACCCCCCCCCACCCCCCCCTAAAAAGTGGGTTTCAAGTGGGGGGGGTCTGGGGGGGTCCGGACCAAAAACTAATTGGGGATGCGTTTATTGGACAAAATAATGATTTTACAAGGGGTTGAACTAACAATTCAACCCCTTGGGGTAGGGTACGCGAATAGGCCCAAATGGGGGGGTATGTGGCGTTTTCCCCATATATACGCCTGCCTGGCTTTGATCTAACAACCTCTGCGAGGTGATTCGATTGCCTTCGGCAAGTCCACCTCGCAGAGCATCTACTCCAAGCAACACACACCCAAAATAGGGTGGAAACTACATAAATACGGGCTAAAACATGCTTTGCATAGCTTGGATGATCATTTTACGTGATCACGATATCAAAAAATAAGTTTCCAAAACTTCGATTTTTGAGCTGCCCAGGGTGAAAAATTGTATGAGCAGGTTGTGGGTGTACCCATCCCTTGGAAGCCCGCCCCCCCCCCAAGCCAATACCCAAATAGGGTGAAAAACACGTAACTATGGCCTAAAACATGCTTTACATACCTTGGATGGCCATTTTAGGTGATCACAATATCAAAAAACAAGTTTCATAAACTTCGATTTTTGAGCTGCCAAGGGCGAAAAATTGCATAAGCAGGTTGTGTACCAATCCCTTGGGAGACCCCCCCCCCCCGGACCTAATACCCAAATCGGATGAAAAACACGTAAATACGGCCTAAAACATGCTTTACATAGCTTGGATGGTCATTTTAGGTGGTCACAATATCAAAAAGACCAGTTTCGAAAACTTCGATTTTGAGCTGCCCTGAGTAAAAAACTGCATAACCACGTACCAATCCCTTGGGAGACCCCCCCCCCCCCCCGGGACCTAATACCCAAATAGGGTGAAAAACATCCAAATACGTACCTAGAACATGCTTTACATAGCTTGGATGGTCATTTTAAGTGGGTGGTCACAATATCCAAAAAACAAGTTTCGGAAACTTCGATTTTTGAGCTGCCCGGGGTGAAAAACTGCACAAGCAGGTTGTGTACCCATCCCTTGGGAGACCCCCCCCCCCCCCACCCAATACCCAAATAAGGTGAAAAACACGTAAATACAGCCTAAAACATGCTTTACATACATTGGATGGTCATTGTAGGTGATGACAATATCAAAAAAACAAGTTTCGAAAACTTCGATTTTTGAGCTGTCCAAAGTGAAAAACTGCATAAGCAGGTTGTGTACCAATCCCTTGGGAGCCCCCCCCCCCGCCCCCCCCGACTTGATACCCAAATAGGGTGAGAAACATGTAAATACAGCCTAAAATATGCTTTACATACCTTGGATGGTCATTTTGGGTGGTCAGAATATCAAAAAAACAAGTTTCATAAACTTCCATTTTTGAGCTGCCCGGGGTGAAAAACAAGCATAAGCAGGTTGTGTACCCATCCCTTGGGAGACCCCCCCCCCGGACCTAATACCCAAATAGGGTGAAAAACACGTAAATGCGGCCTAAAACATGCTTTACATACCTTGGATGGTCATTTTAGGTGGTCACAATATCAAAAAAGTAAGTTTCGAAAACTTCGATTTTTGAGCTGGCCAGCGTGAAAAACTGCATTAGCAGGTTGTGTACCGGCCCATTCACTAGGCCATTATTGGTGGAAACAGTCATTTCGCGTCTTTGGCACGGGTTGTGAACGGTCCTAAGCAAGGCTAGAGACTGCAAAAAACGTCCTTCCGTATCCTAGTAGGCATATACTGTCACAACATCCCCACTCACACCCCTCAAAGTTGGTACCACGGGGTCACCGAGGTCGCCAAAACCGCCAACATAGCAAAAATGGCTGAAAAGTGCATAAACTGCATCAGCGCTCGTCCCACTCCGCCCCATACAAACCCTATGGAGTCGGGACCCGGAAACACTTTTTCGGCTCAAAATCAAAAAAAACCAAAAGATTCATGATTTTCGACCCAAAAAAAGGGGGGGTTATTTTTTCGACATTTTTGACCCCCCCCCCCACCCCCCCCCCCCCCACCCACCCCCATCCCCCCCTAAAAAGTGGGTTTCAAGTAAGGGGGGTTTGGGGGGGTCCGGACCAAAAACTCATTGGGGGATGCGTTTATTGGACAAAATAATGATTTTACAAGGGGTTAAACTAACAATTCAACCCCTTGGGGTAGGGTACGCGAATAGGCCCAAATGGGGGGGTATGTGGCGTTTTCCCCATATATACGCCTGCCTGGCTTTGATCTAACAACCTCTGCGAGGTGATTTATTACAGGAGCCGGAAATTCTATTGCCTTCGGCAAGTCCACCTCGCAGAGAATCTACCGCGAGCAACACACACCGAAAATAGGGTGGAAACTACATAAATACCGGCTAAAACATGCTTTACATACCTTGGATGATCATTTTAGGTGGTCACAATATCAGAAAAACAAGTTTCAAAAACTTCCATTTTTCAGCTGTCCACGGTGACAAACTGCATACGCAGGTTGTGTACCAATCCCTTGGGAGACCCCCCCCCCCCCCCTGGACCTAATACCCAAATGGGGTGAAAAACACGTAAATACGGCCTAAAACATGCTTTACATAGCTTGGATGGTCATTTTGGATGGTCACAATATCAAAAAAACAAGTTTCGAAAACTTCGATTTTTGAGCTGTCCGGGTTGAAAAACTGCATAAGCAGGTTGTGTACCAATCCCTTGGGAGACCCCCCCCCCCCCCCGGACCTGATTCCCAAATAGGGTGAAAAACATGTAAATGCGGCCTAAAACATGCTTTACATACCTTGGATGGTCATTTTAGGTGGTCACAATATCAAATAAACAAGTTTCGAAAACTTCGATTTTTGAGCTGTCCGGGTTGAAAAACTGCATAAGCAGGTTGTGTACCAATCCCTTGGGAGCCCCCCCCCCCCCCCCCTTGACCTAATACCCAAATGGGGTGAAAAACACGTAAATACGGCCTAAAACATGCTTTACATACCTTGGATGGTCATTTTAGGTGGTCACAATATCAAATAAACAAGTTTCGAAAACTTCCATTTTTGAGCTGTCCGGGTTGAAAAACTGCATAAGCAGGTTGTGTACCAATCCCTTGGGAGACCCCCCCCCCCCTTGACCTAATACCCAAATGGGGTGAAAAACACGTAAATGCGGCCTAAAACATGCTTTACATACCTTGGATGGTCATTTTGGATGGTCACAATATCAAAAAAACAAGTTTCGAAAACTTCGATTTTTGAGCTGTCCGGGTTGAAAAACTGCATAAGCAGGTTGTGTACCAATCCCTTGGGAGACCCCCCCCCCCCTGGACCTAATACCCAAATGGGGTGAAAAACACGTAAATACAGCCTAAAACATGCTTTACATACCTTGGATGGTCATTTTAGGTGATCACAATATCACAAAAACAAGTTTCAAAAACTTCCATTTTTGAGCTGTCCGGGTTGAAAAACTGCATAAGCAGGTTGTGCACCAGTCCCTTGGGAGCCCCCCCCCCCCCCCCCCGACCGGATACCCAAATAGGGTGAAAAACACGTAAATACGGCCTAAAACATGCTTTGCATAGCTTGGATGGTCATTTTGGGTGGTCACAATATCAAAAAAACAAGTTTCGAAAACTTCGATTTTTGAGCTGTCCGGGTTGAAAAGCTGCATAAGCAGGTTGTGGACCCGTCCCTTGGGACCCCCCCCCCCCCCGACCTGATACCCAAATAGGGTGAAAAACACGTAAATACGGCCTAGAACATGCTTTACATACCTTGGGTGGTCATTTTGGGTGGTCACAATATCAAAAAAACAAGTTTCGAAAACTTCGATTTTTGAGCTGTCCGGGTGAAAAACTGCATAAGCAGGTTGTGCACCCGTCCCTTGGGAGACCCCCCCCCCCCCCGACCTGATACCCAAATAGGGTGAAAAACACGTAAATACGGCCTAAAACATGCTTTGCATAGCTTGGATGGTCATTTTGGGTGGTCACAACATCAAAAAAACAAGTTTCGAAAACTTCGATTTTTGAGCTGCTTGGGGTGAAAAACTGCATAAGCAGGTTGTGTACCTCCCCATTCACTAGGCCATTATTGGTGGAAAGAGTCATTTCGCGTCTTTGGCACGGGTTGTGAACGGCCATAAGCAAGGCTAGAGACTGCAAAAAACGTCCTTTCGTATCCTAGTAGGCATATACTGTCACAACATCCCCACTCGCACCCCTCAGGGTGGGTACCACGGGTTCACCGAGGTTGCCAAAACCGCCAACATAGCAAAAATGGCTGAAAAGTGCATAAACTGCACTAGCGCTCGTCCCACTCCGCCCCATACAAACCCTATGGAGTCGGGACCCGGAAACACTTTTTCGGCTCAAAATCGAAAAAAACCAAAAGATTCATGATTTTCGACCCAAAAAAAGGGGGGGTCATTTTTTCGACATTTTTGACCCCACCCCCCCCCACCCCCCCCCCCTCCCTCAAAACCTCAAAAAAGTGGGTTTCAAGGGGGGGGGTCTGGGGGGGTCCGGACCAAAAACTCATTGGGGGATGCGTTTATTGGACAAAATAATGATTTTACAAGGGGTTAAACTAACAATTCAACCCCTTGGGGTAGGGTACGCGAATAGCCCCAAAAAGGCCAAAATGGGGGGGGTATGTGGCGTTTTCCCCATATATACGCCTGCCTGGCTTTGATCTAACAACCTCTGCGAGGTAATTTGAGGCCGATTTTAGGTACACAAACTTTTTTTTTGGGCCTCTGCCCCCCCCCCCCCCCCCGCCCGAGGGGAGGGCTTGTTCTCCTTCAGCAACGGCCTGATCGCAGTGTCCAGTGGCCGACCGGGCCGTTGTGCAGGACCGGCAGGCCTCAACGAGGGGGCCACCAAGTGGACAGTCCTCGCCGCACCCAGCGACATGCCGTGCCCCCACAGGCACAGCCCTCGGTACCGGACGCCGCGGAGGATGGGGACGTGGAACACAACGCAGAGCCTGCGCCACCGACGCCCCGACAACCCACGACTGGAGGGTGCGGTCCGCCAGGGCGCACCGGGTCAGGCCTTTGCTGAGTGATACTTTGGGGGGATGGGGGGAGTGGCCTTTTTGGGAGTTTGGCTCACGCACCCCCCCCACCCGCCCTCCTGAACCCCCCGTCCACCCACCCATACACCCACGCGGGGGGGGGGGGCAGCTTCAGGTTCCCGCGAATTGCGTTGGGATGACCCCTGATGATCATCCCACGTTCACATTCTTCTGTGGCCATGACAAAATTGCAAAGCAAAACGGGTCCGCGCAACGTGGCAGCACCGCCATGCGTCACAATGTGCCTCAGCCTGTGAACAGCGTAGGTGGTCTGCCAAGCTCAGCCACCCACCCAAAAGAGCTGACACCTCAGAGGCCGCCCCGGAAGCGGGTAGACGGGCGGTTGGAGGACGTGGCCAAAGCGGTTGGGGGCGGTTACCGTCGGTTACAAATGCCATCGAGGCTGGCACCTGCCGTCAGGGGGACAGTGGCTGGGCGTAGGCTGGGCGCCCTGGAGGTGGCGGGGAGTACCCCCCCTCCCTTCCAATGCATCCCTGGGGATACCTGCACGTTTCCCAAGATCAGGGGATGACCAGACAAACCCACCAGACCACCCTCAGCACCCCCCCCCCCCCCCGGGGTGATAGTACCCCGCCCCCCCCTTGTATAAGCTACGCCAATGTACGGAATTATTACGGTCCCTACGCCCACTGTAGCTTGGACAAGGGCGTAGCTTATACAAGGGGGGGGGATAGTATCAACCAGTCACTAAGCAACGGCCAGTTGCTGTACCCCATAGTACGCCACCTCTCGTAGTGCGGCCTTCCAGTGCATAGGGCTCGGGGGCAACGACACGGTGCCATCTCTCAGGTACTCCACTATCACACCGAAGTAGTGGCTGTCCCGGTCGATGAACCAATTCCCCTCGTCACCCGCTTCGCACGGGAACGCATCCGAAGCCATCACGAACAAAACGTGGGGCCCCTAACTTTGCATGGCCTGCACCGGGGTCCAGCCGTGCAAGCGGTGCACATCCAGAGCCATCCCGCGTGTTGAACCGCACCGCAGCGCCGGCCATGACCGCGCACCTCGTGCGCCCCCTGCCCCTGTGTGCCCTGCGTGGGCCCTCGGCCCGCCAACCCCTTAACCCGTGCCCCCGACCCGACGAGGCCCTTGGCACACAGACCTGCGTACGGCCACTGACACCGCGGAATGTTGAACCAGCGCTCCCAGCCTCCGAGCAGCGGGTACTCCTGCAATGGACCAGGGGAGCGGGCTAAAGAGCCTCAGGCATACCTCCAGGGCACAATCACTCCAAGCGCCTTTGGCTGCCGGTGGCAGTTAGAGCAACCAAAAGGGGGGTGGGGGGGCAGGGCGTCTTTTGAGTAGGGGGGGAGGGGGGGAGGGGGGGTTTGGGATCCAAAAGTTTGTGTACCAAAAATGGCCCGACCAGATTTTCCCGATTGTAAATTTCGTTTTTGCCCACGATGGTCACTTTGGTCTGGCGCAATCATCATTCACACTGCATCAGTCCATCGGGATATGCTTGTCCATTCGAGATGAAGTTGTACAAGTCATCTGTCACCCGGGCATCCAGATCTGCACTTGGGTAACAAAAGAGCAAAGTAAAGATGTTCTGGTCGGCAGAAGCGTTGCCTGCATACCACTCACCGTCTGTCCTGCAGTTCACTTTGGTCTGGGAGGGGGGGTTTCGGGGGAGGGGGTCCCCCCTCCTTGGGTTTTTAATCATTCTAAAGCCGCCCTTGGGGGGGGGGGGGGCGAAAGTGTTGAGCTCTGCCCTGGAAACGTGGGGTCGTGGCCGGCTAACCTTCGGTGTGACTGTGGGCTGTGGGCTGTGGGCTGACCTTCGGTCTCAAGGCTTTTTTTTAGCAACGGGGGCGAGGGAGGGGGGGGGGGGGCAGAATGAGAAAGGGAGGCACCTGTTTTTGGTCGGCACCCACAGCACTTGACCTACCCCAAAAGGGGGGGGGGGTCAGCTCCAGACGCACCCATCCACTCACCGACTGACCAACACAAGGGAACACAAGTCGGGGAAAATTTTTTTTCCGGCGCTTCAGCGCCGGGAATATAGCCCTTCCCCTCAAAACCACCACGACCCACCAGAACGAGGCACACACCATTTTGGAAAAGGCAGGCATCCCCCCCCCACCCCCGGTAGACGACGCACTAAAAAAAAGGCCTGCTTTGCACGATGCGTGTGGTGTGCGCAGGGAGTGTGGGGTGCATGTGGTGTGTGTCGTGCTCGGTCCATGAGGTCTGCACAGGATGTGCAGTGTACGTGGTCCGTGTGGCTTGCTCAGCAGAGGTGGTGTATGCAGTTAGTGCAGGGCTCCTTCTAGGGGTTGGTGGATGGTGTGGGTGGGTGGGGGTGCCCCCCCGCTCCAGTGGTGCTGAGTTTACCGCCAGCTGCAGACCAAAACACACCACAGCATCATGCCAACCCCCCCCCCCCCCAAGCGGTGCTGAGTTAAAAGGGGGCCGAAGAAAATCTTTGGTCTAAATGAATTGGCACCAACAGCACCAGAGAAAATTTTGGATCGGCGGGAGGCCTGGAAGAATATTTGGCTCAATCTTTCAAAGGGGGGGGGTCCAGGGGGGGTGGGGTGAGTCCTACTTAGAGAGTGAGGATTGGAATGAAAATGGAAAATGATGGAACAGACGGGGGGGTCCAGGGGGGGGGGTGGGGGGGGGGTGTGGGACCCCCCCCCCAGTGGTGCCGAGTTGTCAAAAGGAGCCCTGAATTGTTGTGCTTTTTACACATTACGGCCCCGATCAACAATCTTGACCAGGCCATCGACACGCCTGCCGATGAAAGCAGCACAGAGAGTGCCCACACTTCTGATGTACTGGAAGCGAACACAACATCGCAAACGAAGCCAACGGTCCCTCCCGCGGAACTTTGAATGCGGACCGTCAAGTGTCACACCAACAACAGAAACAGGCTTCAACAGCTTCCACATGTTTAGGGAAGGCTGAGAGGGTCGAGGGGGCCGGGGTTGTTCCAGGTTGAGGCGGTGCCAGTGGGGCTGCCGCTGCTGCGGTCATGAAATGGCACAAACGGTTCCAGAGAAGAACAGTGGTGTGCGGCCCATGTCAGGCTGCAAGGTGGACCACAGTCGGCAGAACCTTGTGTGGACGAGCACCAGGGCGGTCCTTAAGAGAAAAAAAAAGTTGTCCAAAACACCAGTTTTGCAAAAAGACCGCGTGTAGCTCATATGTTCAACCATGGTTGGTGGCGGTTGGCGGTTGCCGTTGGTGGCGATTAGCGGTTGGTGGTTGGCGGTTGGCGGTTGGTGGCGGCGGCGATTAAGGGCGG
Organism: Eutreptiella sp. 'Long Island Sound 2002'; assembly: GCA_964036045.1. NCBI lineage: Eukaryota > Euglenozoa > Euglenophyceae > Eutreptiales > Eutreptiaceae > Eutreptiella > Eutreptiella sp. 'Long Island Sound 2002'. The sequence continues at coordinate 40,404,690 of OZ038396.1, forward strand.
TCCTTAGCAAAAAAAAAAAAAAGAGGGGTCCTTAAGGGCCGCCCTGACGAGCACTCTGGGGGGGTTTGAGATTGCCGCAACGAAAACGATGCCGGCCTTTCTTGCGGTCACGATGCTCCCCTTCGCGATTCACGTCCGAATGGTATGTGGCGTTCTGGCAAGAAACGGCCGACTCAAATGCCCGCGGCCGTCTGCAACACCCTGCGACCCTGAGCCCTGTGCTTCTTCGGCTGCCGGGGCATGAAGGCCACGGCAGTCTGGCAGTCCGCAAATGTAGGCCACACGAAGTCGGGGGGACGGCATGCGCATTCGGCGGAGGGAGACGCGGCAGCCGCAGTGCACACCGGCTGGCACAACATCATGGGCTTGCCCCAGGTCCAGGCCATCTCCAGGCAAATCAGGAACTTGTGCGTCGTGCACCCCAAACCGCACATCCAATGCGGGTCGCAGAGCACCAGCGCTGCACAGAACACGGGGCATCGGCAAAGGGCCGTATCGAAGAGGGATGCTTGGGTTTCAGTACCCCCCGCGGACACCCCCCTCCCCCGAACGCGCGACAGTCCCCCAACCCCCGGGAGGAACGGTCACCCAATGACGCCCCCCCCCCCCTGTGTGACATGCCGTCTGGTTGTTGTTTCTTTACGGGGGCCTGGACAGTCACCCGTTCTTCCCTTCGCATGTTGCGTCGGGTCGCTGCTTTCTGTCGGCCGCTGCGGCCGGTGCTCCCGCTGGTGTCGTTTCCGCGTTCGCGGAGCCGTGTAGGGCCGTTTTAATACATCCCTGCTCATGAACCGCGTTGGTGGTCTACCAAGCGCAGCAACCCACCCACCCTCAAGAGCTGACCTCCCCCCCCCCCCCCTGGGGGGGTACCTGCACCTTTCCCGAAATCAGGGGAAAACCAGACAAGTCCACCCGGCCCCCCTCAGACTCGCCCACCCAATACAGTGTCGACCAGCCACTGAGCAATCCCGTGAAAGGGCCATGCGTGAGGACCCAAACCTGGCCTTTCCACTACAACTCCATCTCAACGAGATTTGGGGAAAATGACCCCCCCGTACGGAGACGTGTGGTGTGCAGGCCACAGAGAGCAAGCACACGCCAGCACAAGAAAAGCCTCGTCGGTGGTACCATGGGCGCCTTTTGGCTCTGCAGTGACACGCGACCGAATCAGTTGCGGACCCCCCCCCCCTTTGGGGGACTGTGTAATGGGGGGCACTCTCCATGGGTAAGGGGGGGGGGTACAACGGCTGATGTCGCGGGTGTCGCGACACTTACAACCCAACTGTTTGCTGCCTAACAGCGTCTCAGCTCGTTTTGGGCGTTGGAAATGCTGTCACTTTCAATGTCTGAAGCACTCAACACACGACTACACTGCGCAAATCCCACATCTGTCCGTTGGCATGCAGCCCACTGGGAGGGCTGGTGCCTGAGGTCACGAAACGAAATTGTCAGGATTGTTGGCCGTTGCTGTCGCTGCGGCCCTGTTGCAGTCGCTCGCTAGGGCTATGTCTGTCGAGGTAGCACTTTCGTTGTCATGTGCGGCTGTCGTTGCCGCAGTCGCTGTAGCACATGCGCTGTCGCTGTCGCTTTGGCGCTGCGCTGTTGCTGTAAGGCCGCGGCTTTCGCTTTGGCAGTGGCGCCGTCAGTGTGGCGCTGCCGATGCCGCTGGAACGCTGTGGCTGTCGCTGTGGCGCAGTGAGTGTCACGGTGGCTGTCAAAAACGCAATGGAACTGTCCTTGTTGCTGTGGCGCGGTGGTGCTGAGCCGTCGCTGTCGCTGCTGTCGGGGTCGCTGTCGCAGTGGTGCTGCCACTGTCGGTGGACCGCTGTGGTGCTGTCGCTGTCGCTGGTGCTGTGGCGCTGCCACTACCATTGTACGCTGTCCTTGTCACAGCGCTGTCGGTTTCGCTGCTGCTCCGGCAATTTTGCTGTGGGGACCTGTCGCTGTCGTATGATGTGATGTGATGCGATGGGATGTGCTGTGACCACTTCAAAAGCCAAAAACCTGATCCCACCACCAAAGCCATTCAAATGCACGAAAAAACTTTGCCACAAGGGATGAAAAAATTGGGCCAGCATGGAGCCCGGCTGTTATTTTCATGTTGGGAAAGACAGCGAATGCCACGAGGTTCCTCCTCTCCGACGATCACCACCAAATCTGCTATGCACCGTTGTATGCGATGTGATATGATGTGACATGATGTGCTGTGCTGTGCTGGGATGTGCTGTGATGTGCTGGGATGTGGTGTGGTGTGGTGTGGTGTGGTGTGGTGTGGTGTGGTGTGGTGTGGTGGGATGCGATGCGATGCGATGCGATGCGATGCGATGCGATGCGATGCGATGCGATGCGATGCGATACTATGGGATGGGATGTTCGCGGATGGGTCCCATGGGTCAAGATGCTTGGCACTACTGGACGGCAAGAAGGGGAAATTTGGTATCATTTGTTGGGGCTGGCAATAATTTGTTGGCCGGGAGGAGGCATGTGAATGAGGAATGACACTCCGCATGTATGTGCCACGGGTCATAGGCGTCCACCTGTGCGTTTGGGCATGCGCAATGAATGGCATGGGACATTGGGCCCTGCGAATGGAAAACCGGCTGTACCCTTTCCTCACATCAGCAGTCACGTGTCACTTGCCAATCCTGATAAAACGACACAACACGTGCACCGGTGTACCTGATTCCGGCCGCCGGATCCATGATTGGTCCGCAGCCGTTGTGTCCTGCGTGGAATCGCCACGGTTCCGTTGCCTTCCGGGCCTCGATGGCACAGTCCGTCGGGACGTGGACGCCTGATAAAAGGTCGGTGCCCTTACATCCAATAGGTGGGGGTCGCAGGTGGTGGCGAAGTGCTTTGGGGCACTTATGGTCGGCTATGGACGCCGTTTGACGGCGGGTTGCGGCAGGCGCGCAAAAAAGGATTGGAACGGTACGGGGCCATTGGGGCAGTCCCAACCCCAGAACGCCACAACGATTCAGGGGGCCTTAGTGCCTCACATTCCAAGGGAGGGCGCATCTACAAAGTACATATCCCACAAAGGGGATATGTGCTTTGTAGCTGCGCCCTGTATGGGAAATGCTCTTTGCAGATGTTTGGAGTAGGCACTTGGTAGCTGTGCCGTGTGTGGGATATGTACTTGATAGAAATGCTCTGTGTAGGCCACGTAGTTTGTGGGATTTCACTTTATACGTCTCCGCAGGCCATGTATTCAGCAGATGTGCCCTGCGTGGACTATTATTCACGTCCCACTGTGTGCCCTGAACTCTGGGGCGCGCTCTATGGGCTTGGCGCTCTGCAATGACTTGTGGGCCCAAGGGGCACGTATGCAAATTACTTTAGCCTCATCTGCAAAGTGCACGCCCTGCATGGGTACATCTCCGTTGGGGGCGAGACGGGCTTTGCTCCTTGAGGCTGCGTACCTGAGACCTCAAGTCTTCCAATTCCTTGATCAAAGCATCCTCGCGAGCATGGAGGCCGGCAAGTTGTTGTAGTTGCTCATCCACTTGGCGCTGCAACTCCGCTTCTTTTGTGGTCTCAACCCCCGGTGTGGTGTCATTATTGTTCCTTGGGCTCGACCTCTCGTCCTCATGCACAAGGTCTCCTTGAACGGAGTCGGTGGCACTGGTGGCGGGAGCACCTGCAAAAAGCACATCCCACAGGGTCAAAAATGGAACCCCAATAATGGCACACAGAACCCTCCTCTTTTGGGTGCCGCCGAGGATGTGTCACTGTGGCCACAACACACCACGGGGGTTATTTGTTTTGAAGCAAGGACGTACATTGAACCAACACGTTTGAATCGGCAGCTTTGAACTAAAAATTATGTCTTTGTTGAACCAAGAGACAATGCATTTCAACCTTGATTCTTTTACCCTGAGGCCATGCGTCACCAAAGCCACATGTGCCCATTTAGGTTTGCTTCATAATAACCTCGTAGGTGGGGTAAGAGTGGTGGGAAAGAGAGGGGAGGGTTTGGGACAAAGCCCTAACATGTTGCTGCTTTCTTGGCAATTGGCGGCGTCGATTTGGCCACTCACAAAGATCCATGAAGCCGCTATGTTGGCCCACGTTTCGCCGATAAGGATTGATTAAGGATACACACAACCATTTTCAATGGTGTGGAATGCAAACACTGCTACGGCGAAGAACAAAGTCTTACCAACTCCGTGCATCGTTTCTATGCGCATGAAGACGTGTGGGTTGTGGGTACAGCAAGACAAGGATTAGAGAAATCGGTTGGAAGGGCGGGCGGGGGGGGGTGGGATATGTTGTGGTTCACGATGACTCATACCGGTTCAGAGTTGGAGGCCGTTAGTTTCCACGTGGCAATGCGAACCGCCAATGAACCAATGAACGAAGGGGGGAGGGGGAGGGCTAGGATCCGTGGAATCTACACAAGCATGTGCATATTTGCTTTTGGTTGTCTAGTGATGGAGGCTATCATCAATTACCCCCGTACACCACCCATCGGCCGGGTGGTCCGGCGGGAGGGGGTTGGCGTGTTTCCGTGTGTTGGCTTTTCTACCAACCTATGCGTTTCCTTTGCGTGTATGTATGAACTCTTAGTGTGATACGATAGATCTAGCGGTCTCTGCATATGGCGCCGGATGCAATGCATACTCTGGCGTGCACTACTCACCTCACGTGCGTGGATACATCAACATACCATTGCTAAGAAGGCATTGGGGCACACTCTACCTCGTTGTAGAATCAACCAAGGCAGTGCACTTAAGTCCTACACAAGTTCTACGTTTGGTGAAACACAGTCTAAACCTACCATTCACGTGGTGTGTTGCCGTATGTGCAACCCGGATAGGTTAGCATGTCCCATATGTTAGCTGGCCCCATTTTTGAAATCCGTTCATGATGGTGGGTTCCACAAGGCCATAGGGTAACCTTTACTTTTCAAATCTCCCACGACCACGTTCATGTTCGCTAGCATCGGGCATCGAGCCACGATAGAAGGCATGTGGAAACCAACGGCCTCGAACCATCGTGAGCCACAACATATCCACCCCGGCCCTGCCTTTCTACCAATTTGAAAAAAGAGGTCCAAAACGCAACCGCCAACATCCACACCGTTGGGCACTCGGCGTCATTCTCGACATTATCCTCCCGCAACACCGAGACGTAAGATGCCTTACGCCTCGTCCGCATCCATTAGCTTTTGTGGCTTTTGTTCGTGGGTATGGAAACTACCTTTTGCAATTTTCAAATGAAGCCTTGATTATCCCACCACAACCACACTTGGTTGATACCAAGATTGCAACACAAATGTCAAGCATGAAACAGAATTGAACGTCCTTGCTCCCACAAAGTTACAAAGGAGATCTGACCTTCCCTACCATCGTTTTGTGAATGTGTGATTTGACAATGCCCCCGCACCGGCCTCCACAAATCCCTCCCGCACATCCCTTGCCAAATGCCAATCATTACACATTCCACGTCAAATTGTAGAATTTGTGGACGTGGGCTCTCCAAAATATGTGGAAGTATCGTTTTCGAGACACACAACTTGGGCGCAAAATGACCTGATGGGGCAATGTGGCCATTGTTCTTCATATTTCCATCGACAAGCACGAAGCAAAAAAGGTTACACCAAGGAACGGCACAAGGGGCAAATTTTAACGATGCCCAGATCGCCAGCTAGATCATGCCCCGGTCACTTGGCGGATGTCATACACGATCACAATTTTGTATTTGAGTTGATACGCCACGACCTTAAATTGCCTTTGGTATGTTTTGTGTGTTGGCGGTGGGAACGAGAGCAAAGCATGTGGGTGCAAACAACGACGGCTTTGGGGGTAAGAAAATTTTTTTCAACACGGTTCACAAACGGGCGGCAATTTGTGGATACATGGATACAATACATGGAGAAATCCCATCATGCGACATAGCGTTGTTGTGTTGTGCAAAGGTTGCGCATGGTCTTCGGCTCCCGTGCTTGATGCCGCCCCGTTGTGATGCCTTGCCACATTGATTCAAATCCCAAAGTTATCCACCATGGACTCTTCATTACAATAGCAAAGATACTTGTAGCTCTTGAGAGGCCTTCCTCGGAGACTCCTTCTGCGGTGCTACTCGAAGGTGGAGGGTTGACGGAACATGACGAACCACGTCGGCTAAACACCGTGAATGCTACGAATACGGTTGGGACGATCGTCAAAATGACGACAACGATGTACTTGAAAAGTGACTCCCTGACGCCTGCCGTTGTGCCTACAAAGATGAGGCACGTGGATGCCGCTTACCATGCAAATTGGTTACAAGTGAATGGCAGCGAATTCAACGATCATTGTTTGTGGCAATGGCAAAGGAAAGAGGTACGGAAAATAAGGAAACACCGGTGGTTGTTCCACTGTTGATACTGGCTTGTATGCACGTGTGTAGCAATGGCACAAATCAACAGTGAAGCATTATTCTGTGGAGTGTGCACACAAAACGTGCGTTCTCGTTCCATACTCCTGGCCCTGCGCCTTACATTATGCCACGTGACTACTTCATCGTGCGTGTGACTCGCGTGACTCTTCGCAATGCCGAAAAAGACGGTTCGTCGAGCCGTAGTCGAGCCACTCCTAGCTTAAAAATTGTTAGTGTGTGAGTGGCTGGACATTGCTTAATCACCGGACGGTGTAGGCCGAAGGTTCCATGCGACTTTAACTCTAGAGGGGAGGAGGGAGGGAGCGAAGCCCCGACTTCAAACCTAGGACTTCAGGATTTGCATTTCTCCCACGAGAATTTGATTTCACATGAATGTACAGATTCTTCGAAGGGTACAATAAAATGTCCAATAATGTCCCAGCCGAAATTAAGCCAATTGGGACATTACAAGACTTCTCGGCCCCATTTGGGACATTACAAGAATTTCCTACATAGGCTGGTTGGAACCACTTGGGACATTACAAGACTTTTTTCCGGGACATTAACGAACTCTTTTTTCGAAGATGGAAATTTTTTCCTCGGGTTTTGGTTTTTCCCTCTCTCCGTGTGAACCTGGGTGCTGTTTTTTTTTGGGGAAATTTGTCTTCGAGGCGCTTCGCGTCCTGTTTTTCTCTGCTACCCCCGGGTTGACAAGGCCATTTGGGACAGTCACAGACTTCTCCAAGACGTGAGAATCTGAAGTATTGGGACATTACGAGGGCCATTTGGGATAACCGAGTATCTCGCACCCCTCCCCGGCGCCGGGATGCAAGCGACAGGGGAGGAAGAGATATGCTTGACGGTTATGACGGCCATGACGGTTAAACTCAACAGCAAGCTAACAAGTCGAGAACACAACGCAGGCTGCTATCGTTGAATCTCAATTTCTGGTTGCCCTGCATTAGGAGAAAATTGAGGCACACTGGGTTCTCAGTTTTTACCTTCACACCAAAAGAGGAGACGAACCTCACAACTTTGTCCCCACTAACGTGTTTGCTGGATTTGGCTCAGTTTAGAATCTGTGCCAAAGCATGGTAGACTGTGCTTCTGTGCTTCTGGCTTCAATGCTTCAGTGATCCAATCCAACACTTCACTCAGCGCTTATCGCTCCCTCCTGACCCGACTTGCCGACTTTGAGCGCAGACTATGGTGCCACCACAACCTGAGCCGTCAACACGGCCAGCAAGACGAACCACCAGAAGGAACGGAATGGCGTTGTGGGGTGCCTGCATAGATGTGGTGCAGTGCACAGCCGACATCACGCACACAAGACGCCAAGAGCTACTGTCCGCGCAACCCGTCGGACTGGTGCCGTTCCGTACAGCGCAGGAAAACGCTGGGTGCAAGCACAGAGGAACAGCGTACAAACAGTGAAAGTCAGCATTCAGTACCACAGCCGGTACTTGAAGTCCGACGAACTCCAGCATGATGGGCGCAATCCGAGCGATAAGAATGTGACGCCTCTAGAGCTGTCGCAAATTCTCAAGCCACCGCAGTGTCTCGGAGAGGGAACACAGGTTCTGCAACTGAAGTGACTTCCGTTTCTGCAGGAGACAGCAACATGTTTTGTTTGATCTTGCTTATGCTGGTGTGCAGGATCCTGGCCCAAGACACTGAGCCTCCAGTTTTAAGCTGTCCAAGTTCTCAGGTTGTGCCAACAGATCCTGGGTTGATGACTGCAGTCGTCACATGGTCGCCGGCTTTGCCCCATGCTACCGACAACAGTGGGACTGCACCCGCAGTGACTCTACACGAAGGCTTGGCCTCTGGTGCCGCTTTTCCGTATGTTCCCCGAGCTTTGGAGCCCTCTCCAGTTGCAACGAAGTTCTCCAAATCCTGTCTTCTGCATAACGTGTGTCCTTTCTGTCCAGTGCTGGAGTAACAACCGTCGTGTTTCTTGCCGTAGACGCCAGTGACAATGCCGCAACATGCAGCTTCACCGTTGAAGTCACAGGTGTGTCTCGTTTCGCAGTTGTGCTGCATTGAAGGTTGCACAGCCTTGCGTAACTCTAGTTTGTTCTTGTTCCTGGTTGTCCATTCGGTTTCCTCTCGGTAGAGGGTCAATACTGATGCAGATTTGCGTTGGATGGATATCTATGTTTCTCATCTCATTCAATATTGTGCAAACCTCTGACCATTCGCCTCCTAGAAAACTGGGGTTCGTTTGAAAGAATCTGAAGAATCCTAAAAATGCAACCAGTTCAGATTGTGGGTTGCATTGCCTCATGCTTCGCCGTTGATGCTGGATTTGTCCAGTGTTCTTTATTTCAGTTCACTCCAACCAATTCTATTCCTTGACCCCCTGCTCAGGGATGGGTTCAATCCAGTAGCTCTTGGTATGTAGCTGGTGTTAAGTCTGCCAAAGGTTTCACCTACACCTTCACTTAGCTCACCTTCATTTGGTCTTACCCCCCCTCTCAGGGAGTTTTGACAGACAGTGGGGCAGGGCCCTGATCGCAGCGGAACTGGGTGTGGAATGTGATACAATATTTGTGACGTTGACCTGACCCTACCCTTGTGGATGTACCCAAGTGCCATTCAGGCGTCCATCCGTGCATGTTTCTCAGTGTTTTGCCCGACACTACCTGACCGTGGCCTAATTGATTTTGAAGATATCCCTGGGAGCATGGACAACCAACCGCTGCCCATTGGCTATGGTTCCAACAAAGGGGTTGAGATCTCTCTCGTAAAGATTGGCACATTTGACCCATATGACCCACAGGGTTTGGGGCAACCCATGCGGCCAATACTGGAAGCTGCTGGGTCTGCTGATGGCGTCACTGGTTTCTGGTCTTCCTGCGGCTCAGCTATGCGCGATCGTGATCACGAGTACTCGCTTGGGCGAATGTTTCTCCGTTATCCCAAGAAAGCTGACATTCCGCAATTTTCGAAACATGGTTTGCCATCATTGCTCATCAAATACATTGGAAACCATTTTGGTACTGAAGAAGCCAGTGGCAGATTATATGACCTTGATGAACACAACAACCGGCAACAGCCCTTCAAGGTTACGGCTTGGGATGATTCAGATCCGCCTCTGATGCTTGACGAAGTTTTTGGACCAACAGGTCCTAAGGCAGAGTGCAACCCAGACCTCCCGGTTGACGACCCAGACCACAAAAGCTGGGATGCTCACGGATGGCAGTATACTCTCAGAGGTACCGCTGAAAAAAAGATCAAGTACATCCGCATAGATTATTTGGGTAATGCAGGAGCAGATGCAAACCACAAGGCTAAAGTGTTTCCTCCCATGGGGTTTGATCATTTCAATTAACAGAGCTCAATCCAAAAACAATTACTTGGACAATAGATTTGAACTGCTGAAATGTTAGGAACAAGTGGATTTGCCGGTTGTGCTCAAAAACACGCATTCGTGATTCAACCAACCATAGGTGACCTTGCAAGCGTTCTATGGCCGGGCTACTTGACAAACTATTGCTCCCTCATTGTTGATGGTATTTCTTCTCATGTTGCGACAAGATTAGCTCGCTCGTGCGTGCCATTCTCGTGTGCACACACCAACCGAAGAAAAAACCAACGGAGGCCATGCAGGCCCCCCGGTTGTGGAAATCCACCCAATATTACCCGCATCCATAAATGATCGCAAGCCCCGTTGTTTTGATTAGATTGATATGCACGACGTGAATTTTCCTGCAACACCCTTTCATTCGTCGGGGTGTGACCAAATGTAGTGGCATCACTTGTGCAAAGGAATCCCTTGATGGTACTGAATCGCCAAATTTCCACACCTTTTGTTAATGAAACGGCACGAGGAGGAGGAGCTCGTTCCTCCGAAAAGGCAAAAGCAAAATGGAGCAAACGACTTGACCTTGCTTGTCAACCATGGTTTGGATCGATTGGTTGTTCGGTGGTTGGTGTCGGTTGTTCGGTGGTTGGTGGTGGTTTTTCCTTGGTTTGCCGGTGGTTGTTCGGTGGTTGGAAGTGGTTGTTAGGTGGTTGCCGACGGTTGGTGGTGGTTGGTGGTGGTTGTTCGGTGGTTGGCGGTGGTTGTTCGGTGGATGCCGGTGGTTGTTTGGTGGATGCCGGTGGTGTTCCGTGGTTGGTGGTGGTAATTCGGTGGTTGGCGGTGGTTGTTCGGTGGTTGGCGGTGGTTGTTCCGTGGTTTGCAGTGGTTGTTAGGTGGTTGCCGGTTGTTGTTCGGTGGTTGGTGGTGGTTGTTCGGTGGTTGGCGGTGGTTGTTCCGTGGTTGGTGGTGGTTGTTCGGTGGTTGGTTGTGGTTGTTCGGTGGTTGCCAATGGTCACAATAGGATTACGCATTGGAGGAGTAGTGGGGCTTGTCATTGGCAAAGGGAGCAAACCTCACCGCGTCGGGGCGTAACCAAATGTAGTGGCATCACTTGTGCAAAGCAATCCCTTGATGGTACTGAAGCGCTAAATTTCCACACGTTTTGTTATGGCTGCGCATTTCCGGTTGTGAATGAAACGGCACGAGGAGGAGGAGCTCGTTCCTCCGAAAAGGCAAAAGCAAAATGGAGCCAACAACTTGACCTTGCTTGTCAACCATGTTTTGGATCGATTGAAATTCATGGCCACATGGATACCAAGGTTATTGATGAATTGAAAGAGGAGTTCATGCGCAAAATATCCGACGTGGCTTATCACGAATCCTCAAAGATTTTGCACTCCAAATTGGAGCCCTATTTCATGGACATCCCCGAAAGTTGCAGTTGTGGAATTCCCCATGTCCACGAGTTTCTCAAATGAAGGGCCAAAATGAAGGTTTCTCGCGGTGTCGCTGATAGATTTGTGAAGAACACAAAACTCGGCAACGGCCAACCGTAACGACAAGGACATGGGAAGTTCGTTTCATCACCTTGCTTTTTGTTTGGATTCACACAACTTTCTACGTTAGTTGTTGGTGTTTCGTGTAGGTACCTGGAATCGCCATCATGGAAAGTATCCTCACGAAGCGCCTCCAATTGGTCAATCACGGACTAGTGGCCTCGGATCCTCGCCCACGGCGACACATAGGACAAACGGAAGTACCTCGTCCCTTACAAGATGCTATCAGCGGTCCGCACAAGGAGCCACAAGTGTTGATAGTAGGTGCTGCAGCCGCCGGGCTCTCGACTGCGGCTTGCCTTTCGCGGATTGGAGCAAGATGAAACAATCGGGGGTGTTTGGGAGAAGCGGTACGATCCCCTTCACCTGCATTACATCCTCGATAATTGTCACCTGCCGTTCATGCCCATGCCGTACAGTTATCCGGTGTATCCGTCACGAATGTCAACTACCTCCAATCTTACCAAAGGATGGGTTGGAGGTGCAATTGCGCCATAGTGTCGTGCATGCGTTCCAACCATGCGAAGGGGTGTGGGAGGTGCACGCACAGGATTTGGCAAACGGGAGCGCAAAGACCTTTAGGTATGCCCTCCTTTGAGCTACTACTACTGTCTCGCGAGTTGCAATCCGGGATAAAGTGGTGGACGAGGAACGTACGTCCCGACCCCACATTAAACTTTGTGCTAACTTTTTTCGAAATGTTACTCGGTACGTATACCATTCCACACGGGCCACTGGTAGACGAGAGCGCAAGATTGGTGTGTGCGCTAAGTTTGCTTTGCTGCTCGAAGGAGTTTAGCATGTGGAGACCCGACCATTTCTCCCAAAATGCGTCCACAACCATTCAGTCCAGCACGCATCCCGGCCATTTAACACCATCTTATGAGGTGAATGTCCTTTCGAGCATTGAACATGCAAGAATGGTTTTTATACGCCCAACGGGTTGATGAAGGGGCTTGAGTGGCCCCTTGGTTGGTTGCTTGGACAATTAAGCGCCTGATTGGGGCGGGTGCGCAAATGCCACAGGCAAGATAATAGAATCGTTCTCTTACTTCGGCAAAAGCGTGGTGGAAGTGCATTTTGGAACTTGGTGGTAGCCCTTGTTTCGAGATTTCCACTACGGTTGACACATGGCAAAACTAGAAAAATTTGCGAGCGACGACGAAGTACACACTAATGCTCACCGAACCGAATGCTTGGACGATTTCTTGTCCACCCCCTCCACCTTACCCCGTAGTCACGTCATGGCAACTGATGGGGGGCCTATGTGCCGTTGCATGTGCAACGGGGGTTGCTTCTCCCCCCAAACCAACGGTCGACTCCGTTGTGATGCGCGGCTTTGAATGTCTCGTTCATGTGCATAGGAAAGTCCTACCGAAGGGGCCCAAGGGAGGCTCACCCTTTGTAACGCCTCGGGTGCTGGTGGTCGCTAACGGCATGTTTACGAAGAAATTCATGCCGAGTTCAAGTGGCCACGAGGCGTTCAAGGACCACATATTGATTGCACTCCTCGGAGTATCGGACCGGTGCTATTTTCAGGAACAAGAGTGTATTGGTGGTTTCGGGGCCAAGCTCACATGCGATTTATGGGAGCAAAGTGTAGTCATTTCCCATGGTCATGTGTCCACCAATGGACCACCCCCACCCCACACCAGATGATGTAGAGGAATGAGGTCGCGCCCCAATAACAATGAGGAACGACAAATGCAGCAACAGCCAACCGCCCCGTCAATGCATGCCGAAAAGCCATGAGCGGACACCACAACAACCAATCTCAAAGCAACCGTTCCCGCACAAACACTGTGACAAAGCCATGTGTGGGGGGTGCATTTTGTGGGGCCTTAATAGTTCCAGTTGCACTGTTTTCCCTGCGGTGTTACCAGGCACATGTAAATTGTTTGCGGGAATGTGCTACATAGGGTGACTCTATATCGTCCAACACAGCCAAACGTGGGCCATTACCGGTGCTGCCGTCGCCACAATCAGTGCCGGTGTTGCTGCTTCTGCCGCTACTATCGCTCAGCTCGTGCTGGTTTACTGCAGCGGTGCTGTTATCACTGCAACCGGTCTTAGCATGGCTTCACCGACTTACTTCTTCGCTGAGCGTGCGCACCTAGTGTGAGCCAACGGAGGGCCGAGGAGCCTCCTTAGGAGGCTCATGCCCCCCCCGGTTGTGCCTCGGGAGACCTCGAAAAGGGTACCACCCTATGCCTGAATCAAGACTGCATTAGGTATTGCTACCTGTACACCAGTTTCAGAGCAACTCCGAAAGCACCACTCAAGGACCCCATTGAAGAACCTCCCCTAAGGACCCCCTGAAGGACCCCCCTGTCCATTGCTCGGGCCCTGTATCTTGAGGGCTCACACGGAGGAGAGGTGTTGTCGTGAGGAAGCAATCAAGTCCAACGGGACGAGAACTGCAACGGGACCGGTACGCTGTTGAGGCACAGGACAGCACTAGACCCGTCTTGTGGCTCCTTCCCTTGTCTCGTCTGCTTAGGGTGTCAGCTCGCATGTTGGTATTGAGGCCACGGGGCAATGCATTTTGCACAATGATTGCACTGATCCCCATGTTGCAACGGCACAGATATGGTTGACATAACGCATTTTGTGCACTTAGGAGGGCGTCAACAAGGGAGTATCATCGGCGATTTCAACAAAGCACCACCGTGGAAGCGGAGGCGGAAGGACTTGTTGATCTCGGAGGACGACCTACTCGTCTCCTTTTCCGCGGAAGAGTGTTACGGCAAATACGTGGACCTACATGATATTTATCAAGAGTACAACAACTTGAAGTTCAATTTTGATAATACTACGGTGAACACCACAGAGGCGAATCAAGGGGCCAACCCACTTGCGCTTGTGGCAGCGCGTCATCAATCCATTGATTATACCACCTTTTTGCAGGTCTCAATTTGCCCGTTGCCAGTTGCCCGTTTGCGTGGATCCTCCAGGGAAGGATGCAAAAGGTGGGTGCATTGGGAAGGTTGAACACAGTGCTCCACGAGCAAGGAGCTTGTTTGAGACCAAACCCATGTCCGGAGCCGTTCCCAAGTCAAAACCAACACAAGAATCAATTTCGACAGGTGATGTTGAAGACGCCAACTTTTTGGTCGCGCCCCCGAACACAACCAACACATACGTGGTGGAAACTTGAAAATTGATCGTAGATGGACACAGTTTCCTCATTGATGCTCCCGCATCAGTGGTGAGTAATTGAACCCTGAGTTTGCTCGGGGATTTGTCATTGGGTCGCGCATGCTGCGGGTGCTGAGCAGCAAGGAATTCGGTGGCCATCTGGATGGTATGTAAGTGCGTGGCACCTCGCATGGTGGCGTTCTAATCACCGCAGGAGTGGGCAAAACTAGCAGGCCTTAGTATGCGTTGATTGGCAATTTTAGAATCAACACATGATGGCCATCATGTCGCATGTGCTGCACGTACAATGCTTTGTCTTTTTCTCCATAACACTTCACAAAGTGCTCTGGGAAGCTAGCAAAGATTCTCTGATCTTTTTGGGAAGGTTTTTGCAGTAGATGTTCCAGTTTGGCGTTATGGGGCTGATGGGGATATGGGTGTTGAGATGACAGGGTGTTGCTGTTGAGATGACAATGCTTTGTCTTTTTCTCCATGACATTTCACATAGTGCTCATGGAAGCTAACAAAGCAAGATGTTTCGCAGCATTGCATCAAACAGCATGTGCACAAGCGTTACTTGAACTCGTTTTACTTTAATTAGTGTTCTTTTGCCCTGCAGAGAACCAGGGAAGCAAGTTCGATCCGTATGTGTGGAGGTTGGCAGCTGAACGCCATGGCTGGAAGGGAGTGGCAGTCAGAGGTGCGCCTCAAGCCTTTACAATTTCTCTCCATCGTTCATCTGGGACAAGAGTTACTATCCCGACGCGAAAGTTTTCGCCACTCAAACTGCCAATTTTATGAAGGATTCAGTCGTTCCACGGGTATCTACGGTTGATTTGACCTAGCCGCAGGCAGAAGGTGAGCTGCACCGTTTCTTGGCGGCTGAAGGAGATCAGGCTCGCGGGGACCATTTATTTACGGAAACCAACCTTGAGCGCTTGTTCGCCCATTCATTGGATTATGCGGCCCCCGAGGCAAGTTGGCTCGACGGAATCCACAAGGCGCGTGGTGTTGTTGGACAGCTCTGATTGAATCGTGGAATCAAAGGACTGAAGACGGAGGATTTGATCCGCTGCACCACATGGCGAACATCATTGTCACCAGAAGGCTGTGGGGACGGGATTCGAAGCTCAGCTGTACGATAATTTGTTTGCCAGGCAGTCGACTATCCTCGCGGAGAGTACGAAGAAGCACTTTTAGTTTGAGGTCCAAAACGCTAATCGCTGGAACAGAGATCAATTAGGAGGACGTGCGGAATCATGTCCGCAACTGTTTTTGGGCTCAGAGGGTTCGATAGCACAGGTATGTGCCCCTCTGGCGAGAACAACGCCGTTGCTTTTCGTACAGCGTAGGCCCAAAGGCACGGCAATCTGCCGTTCCTCAGCATTTTGCGCCGGGGCAGTGGCCCCGGGCTATTTTTTTTTTTATACTGTATACTTCCCTTGCTGCTAAGAGAAATCTACAGCAACCAATTCAATTCTCCGGATTTCTCCAAGCTGTACCCCAGTGGTCAATGACCTCGGTTGCAATAGGCACACACGTAAGATACATTCCCACTGATTTTACGGTTGCTTCTTATTTTGTGGGAGCAGCCATCGCTGTGGTAAAGAGAGCTATCGTGCGACAAAGGGTCATGGGTCGCCGATAAGGATGGCGACAGCATGGTACCGTGGTGCATCAGGACACGTTTGCATAGATGGAAGGGGTCGATGAAAGAGAATATGCGAGACCAATGCGAGTCACATTGTTGCTTCTGCACGTTGATCCTTAGAGTCGTCCTACTATTCCCGCAGAAATCTACGACAAAGCATTGGGCGGGGTGATCCAAAAGAGACCGACCCCGCCAAACCCTACCTTGTCGCGGATGCTTAGGTGAGGTGCCCACAGGGTGCCTACAAGCACACAAAGCGCCTTCCCAAAGTTCCACAGAACCCTTTGCACAAGACCCCTCCCTGTCTTGACGCTTGTCAATTGTCATGACCCATGATAGATGACAGCCTGCTACTTTTGATGATCAAGGATCAGTGCCATGATGCAGCAAATTGTTGCGGTGTATCTGGGTTTTATGCGCAATTACAAAATGCAGACATGCCCATGGGAAACGGCATTGGAAGCATTGGCATGCAGAGAATGTGAGTGTGAGTTGGACGAACCGTCACACTCAGGTCGGGGTGGGGGGTGGGATGATCCGGCGACGCCGTGGGCTGCATAAGAACATCCCCTGTGTGCATATGTAAGAACGTAGGCAGATTAAGTACTCACAGAAGCACACAAGATGCTCGCTTACATTTCCCAGGTCATGGCCATTTGAGGACATTGCTTTCGTCTTGTGCTCTCGTCAGTCGTCGTACCTATTTACATATGGAAACACACATACAGAGTTCGCCTAAAAGAAGAGGGCCTCAGAATACAGGGTACCGATTGACCTGATTTTTTTGGTTTTAAAAAAATGCAAGTTCCAAAAGTCCACAATCATCACGGCTTGGACGTGATCCATCGATCCTGGGCTCTGAGCCACTTCCTGTTGAACATGTTTGTGTTGCACTCCCTCCGTTGCTCCTGTTTCTGAAGAATTGGATTCCTGATCGATTCCGCACATTGGGAAGATTTGCGTCGCCCGTAGGCTGCTAGTTACTTAGGCAGCCGAAGCAGGTACGTTTTTGTACCGGGATGTCTGCAAATTTGGTACAGGTAATTTGCCCGATTTACCTACCTTTTTAACCACAAAATTTGACTAATCAGTTTTTTGGCCCAATGACCCACAAAAATGCATGATTTTGCTCCAAAAAAGCTCTCACAATTTTTGCCACTTTACCCACTTTTCCGTAAAACGCACCATATTTTGGGGGTCTTCGGGCTATAAAACCTTGCTTTTTGTTGTTGTCCTCTCCTTGCTTTTTTGTTGCACGCTTAAAAATCCATCTTTTACGCCGGAGGTTCCCGAGATGTTGTAAAAGTGCACCATTTTCCTATTCGTGTTGCGAGACCTCGCAATACGAGACATGAATCAAGGTAATTCTTTGCAATTACACAGAGCTTTGGGTCACACAGAAACAAGCAAAACGAGAATAAAGAGTATCAATGTATTGTGTGTGTCGACACGTGAGGCTTTTGGAATGTGAGGCCTTGCAATACTGACTGCTGCCTTAGGGTCAGTATAATCATCATCTCCAGATGATGCTGCTGAAAAAAGAGCAGAAATGGCGAGTTGCCTAATCTGCAAATGTGAGGCCTCGCAATGCGAGACAACAAATCTCAGAAAACAGGGCTACCAACGCCTTTAGGGCTTCTTCTTCTTCTTCACTCCCGCTGCCAACATCTTACTCCGCGACTTGGAGCCCACTGCTGCTCCCCGATCCGGAAGGCTCAGCGTCCTCTTCACCCCCTGGGGTTGCGTCAGGGTCGTTTGCTTCGGCTTTGCTGCCGCCTTGGTCTTCGGCTTTTTTGGCTTCGGCGCATGGGTCGCCTCCGGCTCCTCTTCATCTGCATCGCCAGCGTGGAACGCCCGAAAGTGCGTTGGCTTCCGAGGAGATGGCCGATCAGATCCTGTCAGCACCGGGTCTTCGTCATCGTTCTCAGGAGCCCCGACAAGTCCTCGTCTGCGAGTCCTGCATGGGCATGTTGACTTGCTTCCTCTGCGGTCGACACTTCCAGACGGGCATACCCCACATTCTCGTCCTCGATACACATTGGCATGCCGAACTGGATCCACAGCTCCGACTGCGCCAACCCGGTCTAGTCAACTGAATCGCCACTCGCTTTCATGCTGCTGCATTGGTTGCAATGAAGACCAACCACCTTAGACCTGTGTGTGGGTAGAGGGTGGGGCAGGGCTGACAAATGGACAGGATTTCAGAGAACACCGTGGCTCTTGGAAATCAGTTGAAAAGCTAGACAAATAGTCATCGTTTGCTCTGTGCCGAAGATTCTTCATTGAGAAATTGTGCTATCCACAGCGGATATACTGTGCACTCGGGTCCACGGGCTCAAAGTCCCCCGGTATGCCGCACAAGAGGGGGCCGGTGGGGTTTAAAAGTCACCGTGCCGTGCCATGGCATGACTACCCACCAAATAATGACCTTTCCAATGAATTACATTTGAGTTTGAATCAACGTGTTTGTAATTTTGCCTCATTGAATGTTCTTGCAATTGCAAGGTGCATTATGGGATACACACACTTTTTTCACGACCTCTGCCTCCTTGTATGCAAGTACTTTTATCTGTCGTCATTTTCCATTTGAAATTTGAAGCCTAAGATAGTGGGTCATTGCGAGATGTTTGATTGAGGGCGCTTTTGTCTACCTTGGATTCTGAATAAGCAATGTTATTGCAATGTTATGTGGCCCAAGACGGAGGGCCATCAAAGCAAATGAAGGAAGGACACCCTGCCTCCATTGCCTTTGATGGCGTGTCAGCAGTTTTCAGTTGAGTTGGGCTGGGGGGCAATTTTCAGCATTTCAACAGTTACCACTCCCAGGGGTAGGTGTGTGTGTGTGTGTGTGTGTGCGTGTGTGTCAGGGGGTTCATAGACCCCCATGTTGTGCACAATTTTTTTGGGGGGGTCCAAGACCTGTGTGCCAAGCCATTTTTTGGAACACTTGGTGCACACTGTAGAACAGCAATAACCACATGATTACTGAATGGTGCTGAGATATTTAATAGAAAAAGGAAAGTAAGCAGATGGTCCTGGCGGGCACAAACCCACTCACACCAACACATATTCTGAGCACTGGTTGAACGAAAGTAACAGGCAACCCATAGTGAGGTTGTATGTGGCCCGGTGTCTTAAGGCCTTCCATGGTTTCAAGAGATCCGTGTTGTACATGCGTTCCATGTGGCCCCAGGTGTTTCCGGATGCATGCACAAACGGGCATAACTGTTCAGCGCCTAAATGTGGGAATCCTCATGATGAGAGAAACCGAAGGTTGGGTTGCGAAGAGGAAAAATATGAGGAGCGCCCACACACTCCAGGTGTCTTGCAGCGGTGTCATTACACGTTGTGGTTGCAAGTGCATTGATGTAATGAGGTAAATAGGAGTGAATGGAGACAGTCTCCGCCACTTTATGCATGCAATCCATGGTCCTCAAACACTAGATGCTGATGTACAGCCACAAACACCTCTGCCGTTTGTCCCGTCACCTCTACAAGGAGCACGTTGTGCAATGGTACACAGAGGTGTGCTTGGCCATATGTGCGCCGCCATGGTTGCTGCACCTGCGGCACCTGCACCTCCGAAGTTGGCGTGTCTCCATACTTCCCCTTACCAAGGGCTTGAGGGCAAGTAAACTGGTCGTCGCAAGCCATTCATGGATGCAAGTTCACCAACAAATGTCCACCACACTCCGGTGTTAGGAAAGACAAGGGTGCCACCACCTGCCTGCAATGCACGCGGCAGCCGCCAAGACAGTGACAAGGAACGCTATCTCCTCCGAACATCTGGGGAATGTACGCTACATTGTGCCACATACACCTAAACAATCTAGGGCACCGGAGGCCATGCCAATACCTACAACACAAGGTAGCAGTGGTAACGGTGGTGAAAGTCCCCGAAGATATGCGGGACACGGATACAGATTTGCATGTTCTTGCAAGATACCAGGATGGAACATGTTAATTATCCATATCCACCTAAGTCTGGTACATGGTGCTCAGTCACCAAAGAAAACCATGGTGTGCCAGCTTTCCCAGTTGAAAACCTCAATCGTGGTTGTCACTCCACCGATGTGGCCTTGGGAATCTCCCTGTGATGTTGCAGTGTGTCATGAAGCTGTGACAACAGCCAGTGGTGGGTTGTTGGTGGGTGCAACCCGAGAATGGAGCTGACCTCTTTTGCCCACTGTTGAACAAATGATTCAGTGGAATGAGCCTGTCCAATGAGCACATTTTGCTACCCATCTCCTTTCCTTTCACTTTGCGGGCAGCCCAAAGTACAAGCCTTAGGGTTGTTTTGTCCAATGACAGTTGCATTCATTTTCTTGTCAATGTCCTAATGCTACAGTCACCAAAGCTCATGGTTGAGTGGATATGCTTGAATTAAGAAACACTCATGTAAAGTATAATATGCTGTTTGTGGTACCGCATACAAAAGACCCACTGTGGTATCCAACGAAGGGTGCAGGCTGCCCCCAACGTTAAACTTCACCCAAGAACTCCCAAAGACAAATCTCTCATTGGCAGAGGGGCAGCATAAAGCCCCCCAAAATGGCTTTGGCATCTGAGTGCAGCTACCGCTGGACCTTGGAAGCCCCATCCCATTCCATTTTGCAAATCCGTCTTTTGGTCGGTCCATGCCTGATGTTGATGGTCCGACTTTCCTGCACATTCGTGCCACGACCAGTCATGAATAGTCACGCATCAGCATGACTGTTGCCAATTTCCAATGTCACGACTCACAAATGGTCCCGAGTAGCCATGAACGCAAAGTGATAGAAAACGATCTGCAACGATTCAGACTCAGTGCCAATCCCAAACAGGTGAGGAATGTAGCATCAACGTCAGTGAGTCCAATTGGGTCCCATGAACATGATGTTTTGTTCCATGTACCACAAATTGGCCTTTGCATGTCAATTATTATTCAGACCACACCATGTCTGAAGAACCCCTTGCGTACCTCGCTAATTTGGAGAACGCCCTGGATTCCGAGGTACAGGAGACACAGCAGCTGCAGCAGCACTCTCTCCGTGGAGGATCCAGCCCTGGGAGTGGGTCAGAGTGTTCTTCGACAAGCTCGAGCCCTCGGAGTGGGGCAGAGGAGAGTCCTGGGGCAAATTCATCTGAGGTAATCCCTTTTGCACATTTAGTGGGGTGAGGTGTGACTTGCTGCTTCCCAGGATCAGATGCAAATATAGAGGGCAGGGTTGTTGGGTAGTATGTGTTTTTCCTGCATGCACAAAAGCAGTAGCAGACCGACTGCAGACCTATTGTCTGCTGGAATCCAGAGAGGATCTCAATTCTCAACCAGCCAGCGAATATGTGACTTTTGAGCCACACACAGCACCTGCCGACCAGCATAATTTGTGCCAAATGCACAGCAACGGCCAAGCAACATGCTTTTTACCAGCCATTTCCTACAATTTTGAGGGGCAGTTGTGTGCTTGCAATGATATGGTGGCAGGCAGGAACAGAGGCCCGAATCTGAGAGGCCAAGGATAAGTGGAGCATGGGTGTTGGGTCCATGCGCCCCATCACAGTTTCTATGTCAGCCTCTCTTGGAAGTGTCAAACGGGCATAGTTTGGAACGCAATGGATACGAATTGGGGCTGCATTCATGTGTGTTTGTTTTGTGTGCGCTCTGTGCCATTGCGGTGCTGGGCGCAAGCGTCCACTTAGTATAGGCAGTGTGGTGCAATAAATTTCACCTAAGTACCTTGCCAAATCCTAAGTATTTGCGAAAATAATTATTTCTCGGTGCAAGGTGTTGTTTTACTGCAAACCAAAGGAAAGCAAAAGCATTAATTTTCAGCTGCATACCCTTCACAACATTGGGTTCTGCAAAAACAAAAAATCGAAAAAAATTAATTTTTGCCCCCGCCCTCCCTTTGCGAGAGCCGCGTCCATGTCAGAACTGCAGGAGGATGTTGCTTTTTGCCCCACTACTTGTTGCCCACCCCCACACCCCCCCCTCTGTGCGTGTATCATGCCCCATTTCGCACCTTGCTTCACTTCCAGAGAATGTCATTTTGGGTAAGTGGGTCTCTGTAGCTCTGTAGCTTTCCACCACCAGACTGACCAACCTTCATGTGGTCACCCTACATCAGCCACCCACACACAGACATATGGCAGGAGCGTCAACAACGAGGCAACAGGGCAACCTGCACACAATGTGTAGGTTAATTGGACTGGACGGGTCCAGGACAACATAAGGCAAACGAAAAAAAAAACTCTTTTGACCCAGTGTGCCAAAAACAGCCCCACAAAACTGAGTTCTGCAGGAAAAAGTAGCGAAAATGAAATATCTTTTTCCCTATTTTGGGTGCTGTCGCAAAATTTGCAGAAATAAAACCCAATACACCCAACACAAAACTTAGGATTCCTGTCGCGAAATTTGCATAAATAAAACCCAAAACACCCAACGCCAAACTTAGGATTCCGCAAGACTTTAGGATTGGCACGGTATCACGCTTTCCCCCTCCTAATTTCAACCCACCCGCAAAACGCCCTCTCAGCCTCCCCCCCCCCCCCCCAATGTGCTTTGCGCAGCTAGTCCCAAATGGCAAAAATAAAATCTTTTGTGTGCCAAAAACAGCCCCACAAAACTGAGTTCTGCAGAAAAAAGTGGCAAAAATGAAATAATTTCTCCCTATTTTGGGTGCTGTCGCGAAATCACCTCGAAGAGGGTTGTTAGATCAAGCGCAGGCGCGGACGCCATATACCCCCCCTTTTTGGGGTCATTCGCGTAGGATACCCCAAGGTATGGTACTGGATGTCCAACCCCTTGTAAAATCATCATTTTAGGAGAAAAAATGATCCCCGGATGAATTTTTCAATTTTGACTCCCCACCCCCCCCACCCGGGTAACCCTTTTTTGGGGTGGGGGGGCTGGGGGGGGGGTGGGGGTGGGGGTCGGGGGGGGGGGGGTTCAAAACTTCTGTGCGTATTGCGGCCGTTGTGTGTGGATTCAGACCTAGGTCCTGAAGAACTTTTTTCTTGTATATGGACCCCCTAACCCATGGCGGGGGTCCCGGGTCCCAACTCCGGGTACCCCCAGTCGCCCCCCCCCCCCCCCACATGGCCCCTTGCCAGTGAGGACTTAGCCGTTTCCACGCTGGTTAGGCTGTTTAGTGTCACCTGACAATTTTCTGAAAATTCGATTTTTTCTGAAACCTGTCCGTCGCCCCTGGGATGGGTTTGGGTTATCATTTGGTGACAATACGGGTACTTGAGCACCCATGGGGACCCACGTAGTAGCCGCCAGGCCCATGTAGCGTGCGCCATGGCCCCCTGGAAAGCACCAAAATCACCTCGCAGAGGTTGTTAGATCAAAGCCAGGCAGGCGTATATAGGGGAAAACGCCACATACCCCCCCATTTTGGCCTTTTTGGGCCTATTCGCGTACCCTACCCCAAGGGGCTGAATTTTTAGTTTAACCCCTTGTAAAATCATTATTTTGTCCAATAAACGCATCCCCCAATGAGTTTTTGGTCCGGACCCCCCCAAACCCCCCCCACTTGAAACCCACTTTTTCGAGCTTTCAAGGGAGGGGGGGGGGGTGGGGGGGGTCAAAAAATGACCCCCCCTTTTTTTGGGTTGAAAATCATGAATCTTTTGGTTTTTTTTTCGATTTTGAGCCGAAAAAGTGTTTCCGGGTCCCGACTCCATAGGGTTTGTATGGGGCGGAGTGGGACGAGCGCTAGTGCAGTTTATGCACTTTTCAGCCATTTTTGCTATGTTGGCGGTTTTGGCGACCTCGGTGACCCCGTGGTACCAACTTTGAGGGGTGTGAGTGGGGATGTTGTGGCAGTATATGCCTACTAGGATACGAAAGCACGTTTTTTGCAGTCTCTAGCCTTGCTGAGAGCCGGTCACAACCTGTGCCTAAGACGCGAAATGACTCTTTCCACCAATAATGGCCTAGTGAATGGGCCGGTACACAACCTGCTTATGCAGTTTTTCACCGTGGGCAGCTCAAAAATCAAAGTTTTCGAAACCTGTTTTTTTGAGATTGTGACCACCTAAAATGACCATCCAAGGTATGTAAAGCATGTTTTAGGCCGTATTTACGTGTTTTTCACCCTATTTGGGTATTAGGTCTGCGGGGGGGGCGGGGGGCTCCCAAGGGATTGGTACACAACCTGCTTATGCAGTTTTTCACCCCGGGCAGCTCAAAAATCGAAGTTTTCGAAACTTGTTATTTTGATGTTGTGACCACTCAAAATGACCATCCAAGGTATGTAAAGCATGTTTTAGGCTGTATTTGCGTGTTTTTAATCCTATTTGGGTATTAGGTCTGCCGGGGGGGGGGGGGGGGGGCTCCCAAGGGATTGGTGCACAACCTGCTTATGCAGTTTTTCACCCTGGCCAGCTCAAAAATGGAAGTATTCGAAACCTGTTTTTTTGCTATTGTGACCACCGAAAATGACCATCCAGCGTATATAAAGCATGTTTTAGGCTGTATTTACGTGTTTTTCACCCTATTTGGGTATTAGGTCCGGGGGGGGGGGTCTCCCAAGGGATTGGTACACAACCTGCTTATGCTTGTTTTTTTGATATTGTGACCACTTAAAATGACCATCCGAGGTATGTAAAGCATGTTTTAGGCCGTATTTATGTGGTTTCCATCCTATTTTGGGTGTGTGTTGCTCGGGGTAGATTCTCTGTGAGGTGGACTTGCCGAAGGCAATAGAATCACCTCGCAGAGGTTGTTAGATCAAAGCCAGGCAGGCGTATATAGGGGAAAATGCCACATACCCCCCCATTTTTGGCCTTTTTGGGCCTATTCGCGTACCCTACCCCAAGGGGTTGAATTTTTAGTTTAACCCCTTGTAAAATCATTATTTTGTCCAATAAACGCATCCCCCAATGACTTTTTGGTCCGGACCCCCCCAACCCCCCCCCCCCCCCCACTTGAAACCCACTTTTTCGAGCTTTCAAGGGAGGGGGGGGGTGGGGGGGGGTCAAAAATAACCCCCCCTTTTTTTGGGTCCAAAAACATGAATCTTTTGTTTTTTTTTTTCGATTTTGAGCCGAAAAAGTGTTTCCGGGTCCCGACTCCATAGGGTTGGTATGGGGCGGAGTGGGACGAGCGCTAGTGCAGTTTATGCACTTTTCAGCCATTTTTGCTATGTTGGCGGTTTTGGCGACCTCGGTGACCCCGTGGTACCCACTTTGAGGGGTGTGAGTGGGGATGTTGTGGCAGTATATGCCTACTAGGATACGAAAGCACGTTTTTTGCAGTCTCTAGCCTTGCTGAGAGCCGGTCACAACCTGTGCCTAAGACGCGAAATGACTCTTTCCACCATTAATGGCCTAGTGAATGGGCCGGTACACAACCTGCTTATGCAGCTTTTCACCGTGGGCAGCTCAAAAATCAAAGTTTTCGAAACCTGTTTTTTTGAGATTGTGACCACCTAAAATGACCATCCAAGGTATGTAAAGCATGTTTTAGGCCGTATTTACGTGGTTTTCACCCTATTTGGGTATTAGGTCTGCGGGGGGGGGGGGGGGGCTCCCAAGGGATTGGTACACAACCTGCTTATGCAGTTTTTCACCCCGGGCAGCTCAAAAATCGAAGTTTTCGAAACTTGTTATTTTGAGATTGTGACCACCTAAAATGACCATCCAAGGTATGTAAAGCATGTTTTAGGCCGTATTTACGTGGTTTTCACCCTTTTTGGGTATTAGGTCTGCGGGGGGGGGGGGGGGGGGGGCTCCCAAGGGATTGGTACACAACCTGCTTATGCAGTTTTCCACCCCGGGCAGCTCAAAAATCGAAGTTTTCGAAACTTGTTATTATGATGTTGTGACCACCTAAAATGACCATCCAAGGTATGTAAAGCATGTTTTAGGCTGTATTTGCGTGTTTTTACTCCTATTTGGGTATTAGGTCTGCCGGGGGGGGGGGGGGGGGGCTCCCAAGGGATTGGTGCACAACCTGCTTATGCAGTTTTTCACCCTGGCCAGCTCAAAAATGGAAGTATTCGAAACCTGTTTTTTTGCTATTGTGACCACCGAAAATGACCATTCAGCGTATATAAAGCATGTTTTAGGCTGTATTTACGTGGTTTTCACCCTATTTGGGTATTAGGTCCGGGGGGGGGGTCTCCCAAGGGATTGGTACACAACCTGCTTATGCTTGTTTTTTTGATATTGTGACCACTTAAAATGACCATCCGAGGTATGTAAAGCATGTTTTAGGCCGTATTTATGTGGCTTCCATCCTATTTTGGGTGTGTGTTGCTCGGGGTAGATTCTCTGTGAGGTGGACTTGCCGAAGGCAATAGAATCACCTCGCAGAGGTTGTTAGATCAAAGCCAGGCAGGCGTATATAGGGGAAAATGCCACATACCCCCCCATTTTTGGCCTTTTTGGGCCTATTCGCGTACCCTACCCCAAGGGGTTGAATTTTTAGTTTAACCCCTTGTAAAATCATTATTTTGTCCAATAAACGCATCCCCCAATGAGTTTTTGGTCCGGACCCCCCCAACCCCCCCCCCCCCCCCACTTGAAACCCACTTTTTCGAGCTTTCAAGGGAGGGGGGGGGTGGGGGGGGTCAAAAAATGACCCCCCCTTTTTTTGGGTCCAAAAACATGAATCTTTTGGTTTTTTTTCGATTTTGAGCCGAAAAAGTGTTTCCGGGTCCCGACTCCATAGGGTTGGTATGGGGCGGAGTGGGACGAGCGCTGA
The DNA here is from genome assembly GCA_964036045.1 of Eutreptiella sp. 'Long Island Sound 2002'. NCBI lineage: Eukaryota > Euglenozoa > Euglenophyceae > Eutreptiales > Eutreptiaceae > Eutreptiella > Eutreptiella sp. 'Long Island Sound 2002'. The sequence goes on from OZ038396.1 coordinate 40,431,398, forward strand.
TGCAGTTTATGCACTTTTCAGCCATTTTTGCTATGTTGGCG
>OZ038396.1:40431638-40593014 GCA_964036045.1 Eutreptiella sp. 'Long Island Sound 2002'
GGGCAGCTGAAAAATGCAAGTTTTCGAAACTTTCTTTTTTGACATTGTGACCACACAATATGACCATCCAAGGTATGTAAAGCATGTTTTGGGCTGTATTTACATGTTTTTCACCCTATTTGGGTATTAAGTCTGGGGTGGGGGGGGGGGGGTTCGCAAGGGATTGGTACACAACCTGCTTATGCAGTTTTTCCCCGTGGACAGCTCAAAAATGGAAGTTTTTGAAACTTATTTTATGATATTGTGATCACCCAAAATGACCATCTAAGCTAGGTAAAGCACGTTTTGGGCCGTATTTATGTCGTTTCTTACCCTATCTGGCTATTAGGTCTTGGGGGGGGGGGGGGGGGGGGGCGCTCCTAGGAGATTGGTACACAACGGCTTCTGCGGTTTTTCACCATGGCCAGCTCAAAAATCGAACGTTTTGAAACCTCGTTTTTTTGATACCGTGATCGCCTAAAATGACCATCCAAGATATGTAAAGCATGGTTTAGCCCGTATCTATGTAGTTTATACCCTAATCCATCATGAAGTGGTCACTGAGCAGTGGCTGCATGCGTGCAGGCGCCCGCAAGCGCCGGACCCACGAGTCACGGCAGTGCGCCGCCAGGCGCATTAGCTGCAGCATAACTTCATGGCGCGCCGCGAAGTACGGGCGGGCACAAAGCCCCGCGCACACGCGGCGCCGAGGGGGAGGAGCGAGCGGTAGCGCCCCAGCGGGGCCTCACTCAGCAGTGCGGCCGCCGCCAGATGGCGTTCCGCCGAACCCACTGCCTTGCGCAGAATTTGGACCCGTTCTCTCAGTGGCAGGCGTGTGCCCCGCAGCCGGTGGTCAAGGGAGGGCGGGAGCGCTCGCCCCACGAACGCTTCATAGTCTAGGGCGAGTTCCGCCCAGGAGACCTTCGCCGGCCCCGGCATCCAGGCCAGCGCTCGGGCCCACCTGACCAGGTCGTGGACGAAGTCGTGTGGCCATCGCCAGTCCGCCGGGACCCCCGGCTGGAGTCGCGGCTGGTGGCGGACGGTGCCCCCCGGCAAGGGGCCAACGAAGTTGTCCCAGGGGTAGGGGTCGCGGGGCCGCGGGCGCGGCTGCTCCGGAAACAGGGAGTCGCCGTGGCCCGGTTGGTCCCCCTGGCTGGCTGCCATACGGGCAGCGAGGACCGCCAAGTACATGCCATATAGGTGGTACAAGAACTCGTCGAGGAGGTCCCGGTCCACCCCCTGTGCCAGCCGGAGGGGGAAAAGGCCTGCCTTCCAAGCAGGAGGGCCACCGGTCCGGCGGACCCAGGTTGGGGATGGCCCCCGCCGCGTCGTTCAGCCAGGGGAGCCACCTTCCCCTGGCGTTGTCCCACTCCGGGCACTCCCACACGACGTGGGCCTCGTCCTCGTGCGCCGCGCCGCAGTGGGGGCACGCGGAGTGGGCCCGCGTGCCATGGCCCGACACCCGGGCCGCCGTCCACATGGGCCTGGTCAGGAGACCGCGCAGCAGTGACTTCTCCAGCTCCGTGGAGGCTGCCCGCATCGCTGCGTGGCAGGCCGGGCCATCCGCCCCGTCGCCCAGCCCTCCGAAGGTGACCGGGCGCCTCGCCTCCAGTTGGCGCAAGGAGTGGCGGCGAAGGCTGTCCTGGACCCGGTGCTGTAGCTGGCGGAGCGGCTCCTGCACCAAGTGCAGGGGTGGTCCTGCCCTAGTGTCCCAGCACCACCAGCCCTCGCGTGGGGTCATGCCCAGGGAGGCCACCGTGCAGAGCGCGCGCCCCACCGGGCCCGTCCCGGATGGGCGGCCTCCTGATTCCCAGATAGCTTGGGCGAAAACCTGAGTGATCCCCGGCCGCCGGGCCAAGCTGACCAGCCAGAGGAGGCGCTCATACCGCTTGTGCATGTTCGGGGACACACGGTGCCCCTTGGAAAGGATGGTAAAGATGACCTCCTTGGCCCGGGACACGCGCGCCGGCCCCCACAGGGCCCGCACGACCGCAGTCTCGAGTCCCCGCAAGTCGGGCTCCGTCACCGGTGCCACGGCAACCCCATGGAGGGCCAGTGGAATGACCAGGGTGCTGATTGCATGCTCTCGCCGGTCATAGGTCGAGAGGTGGGGAAGGCGATGCAGGGCGCTCCGTCCCTCCTCCAGACGCCGGGACAACACCGGCCCCGTGGTCTTGGAGCCCCCAATGGCGATGTCGACACCGAGGTGGCGGAAGGTCGTCGCCAGCGGGATGGGGGCCCCCCGGAGCAGCACCGCCGCGGCGCCCTGTTCCCCCTGAACCGAGGAGCATGACTTGTCCACACGTACGTCCTGCCTTGTGACCCGCAGCCACTCCTCCGTCGTGGGGACCAGCTCCTGGAACGAGGCCGCGCCCAGGGCCAGTGCCTAGGTGTCATCCGCGTAGCCCGATGATCCCAGCGCGGCGTAGCCGGGTCCGGCATCCTTGAGGGGGAGCAGGGCTCCCGGCTCTAGGTTGTCCCCCGCGTCCTCGTCCAGGACCGGGGGGAGGGCGGCCGTCTGGGCGCACACCTGTCGGCGCAGGGAGTCCACCTCCCATTTCCAGATCGTAGTGAGCACATGCACCAGGATCACCGACAGGGGGCACCCCCTGGAGGATGCCGTTGGTGGCTTGCCACCACAGGCCGAAGGCCCCGGTGATCTTGAAGGCCCGGCGGAGCTGCTTGTATGGCCCCGAGGGCATGGCACGTGCCTGGGTCCATGCCCAGCTCCAACGCCAAGGCCAGCACGACCGCCTGGGGGAATGAGATCGATACATTTGACGTAATCGATGCTCATCCCCACAACGGCCCACCCTCAGAGGCGACACAACTCCAAGAGGACTTGTGTCACCGCCGCCCCGTCCAGGGCGGTTTTGGCTGGGCGGAACCCAAAGGCCGCCGGGTGGGCCCAGGACTCCTGCCACGCAATGGCGTCCACCAGGCGCACACCCGCCCACAGCCGGTAGACCGTGGACAGGACCATGAGCGGGCGGGTGTTCAGGGGCCCCGGCGGGCCCTCCTTGGGGATGAGGGCGGTGTAGCCCTCGGCCAGGCGGGTTGGCCACTTGCCCAGTCGCTCCACCTCGCGTAGAAGGTCCGCACAAGGTCCGGCCCAGCAGCCTGTCGGGAAGGGAGCGGAGGTCAGCCAGACTCCATCCGTCCAGCCCCAAAGCCGAGGGCTTCATGCGGGAGAGCCCCTTGCGCAAGCGGGGGCCGTAGAGCCGCAAGGCAAACATGGGGACTCGCCGCACGTGGCTGCCGTACCGGCGGCGGAAGGCCGCCGGGTCCGGCTCTGGGTCCGACGCGTATTTGCGGTTTATGGGGCGCCAGGCGTCCTGCAGGAGGCCATCCATCTCCGCCAGGTTGGCCGTGGCAGTGCCATCCGGCCTGGAGAGGAAAGTGACCGGCGGGGCGTAGGACTGATCCTTCAGCCAGCGGTACACGGGCCCCTGATCCAAGGACTAGGCTTCCTCCAGCCAGGCGCGCCACTCACGTAGGCGGTCCTTGTCCTCCGCCTTGAGCGTGGCCCGGACCTCCCCCGCAAGCGTCGTGCGGAGGCGGCGGAGGGACGCCAGCAAGGCCAGCCGTTCGCGCGTGCCACCGGGCTCAAAGTCCGCATACTCCGGGCCCAGCGCGCGGAGCCTGCCCAGGCGACGTCGGAGAGCAGCCCACGTTTGCTGCACCGCGCGCGGCAACGCGCCCGCACCCTGCACTGGTCGTTCTAGCTAGCGTAGGACATCCCGGAGAGGCCCTTGGGCCGCCTGGATGCGCGCCACGGGGCACGCTAGCGGACCCCCAATGTCCCGCCATTGCTTGGGGCAGAGGCGCACCTCCCGGAGCATGTGGTCTGTGCCCCTGCCGCGGGCGAGGTGGGGAGGGGCCAGCGGAAGTGTGGCCCCAGCCGGGAGGGAGTCCGGGGTCATGTCCGGGCAGGCCAGGGCGAGGATGGTCTGCCCTGCTGCTGTGGTCCAGAAAGCCCAGGCGCGGTCCATGTCCCCGGTGGACAGCGCCGCCCGCCACCCCGCCTTCAGCGGGTAGAGAAGGCGCCGAACTAGGAGGAGCCGCTTGTGCTCCTCACGCTGGGCCGGCACCACCGGTCCGGGGCGGACAAACTTGACCACCCGCTGCGCCACCCCCCGCAGGTGGAGGTCGAAGCATAATGGGGGCGTGCCCCGCAACAGCCCCACGCGGCAGCCGCTTTGCCGCATGGAGCAACGTCGCCAGCCGCGTGTCAACCAGCAGTCCGTCAATGCGCGAGGGTCGGGTCCCCTCCGAGCCGTGGTACCAGCAGAGGGGGTCCCTCCCCAGGGCGGACGCCAGCTCCAGGTCCGCATCTACCAGCCGGCGGGTCAGGAGCGACGCCAGGACGGACGGCCGTGCCCGCAGCGGGTAATCGAGGTCAAAGTTGAAGTCCCCCCCCCACCAGCTGCGGGGCCCTCCCGTGCCGTGCCACAGACTGCGTGACGTGGCTCCAGAAAGTCCGCTTGAGGGCTGGCTGGGCCGAGACGCCGTACGCCACATGGGCGTGCAGGGAATCCGCGCCCCGCCCCAGGCCCACCAAAACGTGGCACCAGCGGGTGAAGTGCAAGAGGGTCTGGGCGAGGGCGTCCGCCTCGGTGCGGCCCCCCCCCCTTGGGGGGGAGAATTTGCCTGGCCGGGATGCCTTGGCGCACCAATATACCCGCCCCTCCGGTTGGTGCATCCCAGATACCCCCCCCCCCCCCCGGGATTCCAAGGGCGCCCCCCAAAAGGCTTGCTAGCCCGAGGCCCCGGCCTGGGCGCGCATCACTTGTTGTGCCACCACGGTGAGGCGGGTCTCTGAGATCAGCACGACATCTGCCCGCCAGTCGGCGACCGTATGCCATTGTAGACGCAGGGATGTGACGTTTGCTAGCGCCACGCGCATGGGGCCCGGGTGGGGCTTGACATCCCCGCACCGCAGCAGCAAGAGGGGGGGCCCAGCACCGGGTGGGGGACATGCAGCCCCGGCGTCCCCGGCCGAGGGGGGGGGAGAGGGGCAACACCCAGCCCCCACACATACTCGTCCGACACAGGTCGGGGGGCGCAAGGAGTGGGGTTAACTGTCGACCCAAGTCCTGCGGCGCCGTGGTCAAGCAGTCGGGCCCGGGCCCCATCCCAGGGTGGGCGCGCTGGGCGGCGGAGGGGGCGGCGTAGGGGGGAGCGGCGTCCCGCCATGGGCGAGCGGCAGGGTGGGCGGCTTCGCACGCGGGGGGGCGCCCCGTTCCCAGTCTCCAGCGAGGCGGAGGGTTTCCCGGAAGACCTCGTACATGCGGCCCCGGTGAGGCCCCGGTCCAACGCGGCGGAGGGCATCGGGCCACCGTGCCGTGGCATGAACCTCTCCCGGCTCGGGCAGGACGGCCCACCACAGATCCATGACCAAATAGGGCGAAAAATTTGTAAATACTGCATTCGTCTAGTAGCGTCCGCTGGCCTATATACAGAGGCACAGGGCCGGGGAGGTGGGCCGAGTCGAGTTCAGGCGCCCGTGTCCTCCCCTACACGCCACCAGCCTGTGCCCGCACGGCGGCGAGGAGGGACGAGCCGGAGGGGACTAGGTCTCTTCCGTGCTGGCCCTGCCGTGCTGCCGCCGTTGCTGTGGCAGTGTGGACTGGGATTGTGGAGACGCTGAGGGCGCCTCCCCCACTGGGTCAAAGGAGTTCCCCCTGAGTGCTTCGTCCGCCGCGCGTGGGGGGGACGGCCGTGAGCGGGGCATGTCCGCCACCGACCTGGTGGCCTGCGGCCGTGGTCGCTGCCGCGCCCGCGGGGGGAGTGCCGCCGCAGCAACGCGCGGCTGCTTAGGGCCGCCGAAATGCGGCTAAAAACATCGGGGAGCGACGTGTGGGGTCGCTCTGCCAGGTGGTGCGGTAGGGGGGGGGATGCGCGCTGGTGAAAAACACGTAAATGCGGCCTAAAACATGCTTTACATACTTTGGATGGTCATTTTAGGTGGTCACCATCTCAAAATAACAAGTTCCGAAAACTTCGATTTTTGAGCTGCCCACGGTGAAAAACTGCAGGTTGTGTACCAACCCATTCACTAGCCCATTATTGGTGCAAACAGCCATTTCGCGTCTTTGGTACCGGCATTTAACAGCCCTCGGCACGGCTAGAGACTGCAAAAAACGTCCTTTTGTATCCGAGTAGGCATATACCGTCACAACCTCCCCACTCACAACCCTCAGAGTGGGTACCATAGGGTCCCCGAAGCAGGTTCTGTACCGATCCCTTGGGAGACCCCCCCCCAACACAATATGCAAATAGGGTGCAAAACACGTGAATACAGCCTAAAACATGCTTTACATAGCTTGGATGGTCATTTTAGGTGATCACAATATCATAAAAATAAGTTTCAAAAACTTCGATTTTTGAGCGGCCCGGAGTGAAAAACTGCATGAGCAGGTTGTGTACCAATCCCTTGGGAGCCCCCCCCCCCCCAATACACGTAATACCCAAATAGGGTGAAAAACATGCAAATACAGCCTAACACATGCTTTACATACCTTGGATGGTCATATTGTGTGGTCACAATGTCAAAAAAGTAAGTTTCCAAAACTTTGATTTTTGAGCTGTCCAGAGTGAACAACTGCATAAGCAGGTTGAAGCGGTGGGGCTCCCCGATACGGCAGGGGTGAGGTAGCCAATTAGCCCACTTGTGGGCCACTTCTGATTTTGCCCCCCGCTCTGAAGTGGTGGGGCTCCCCGATACGGCAGGGGTGAGCTAGCCATTTCGCCCACTTGTGGGCCACTTCTGATTTTGCCCCCCGCTTTGAAGCGGTGGGGCTCCCTGATACGGCAGGGGTGAGGTAGCCAATTTGCCCACTTGGGGGCCACTTCTGATTTTGCCCCCCGCTCTGAAGTGGTGGGGATCCCCGATACGGCAGGGGTGAGGTAGCCATTTCGCCCACTTGTGGGCCACTTCTGATTTTGCCCCCCGCTCTGAAGCGGTGGGGCTCCCCGATACGGCAGGGGTGAGGAAGCCAATTTGCCCACTTGTGGGCCACTTCTGATTTTGCCCCCCGCTTTGAAGCGGTAGGGCTCCCCGATACGGCGGGGGTGAGGTTGCCAATTTGCCCACTTGTGGGCCACTTCTGATTTTGCCCCCCGCTTTGAAGCGGTGGGGCTCCCCGATACGGCAGGGGTGAGGTAGCCAATTTGCCCGCCAATTTGCCCACTTGTGGGCCACTTCTGATTTTGCCCCCCGCTCTGAAGCGCTGGGGCTCCCCGATACGGCAGGGGTGAGGAAGCCAATTTGCCCACTTGTGGGCCACTTCTGATTTTGCCCCCCGCTCCGAAGCGCTGGGGCTCCCCGATACGGCAGGGGTGAGGAAGCCAATTTGCCCACTTGTGGGCCACTTCTGATTTTGCCCCCCGCTTTGAAGCGGTGGGGCTCCCCGATACGGCAGGGGTGAGGTAGCCAATTTGCCCGCCAATTTGCCCACTTGTGGGCCACTTCTGATTTTGCCCCCCGCTCTGAAGCGCTGGGGCTCCCCGATACGGCAGGGGTGAGGAAGCCAATTTGCCCACTTGTGGGCCACTTCTGATTTTGCCCCCCGGTTTGAAGCGGTGGGGCTCCCCGATACGGCAGGGGTGAGGTAGCCAATTTGCCCACTTGTGGGCCACTTCTGATTTTGCCCCCCGCTCTGAAGCGCTGGGGCTCCCCGATAAGGCAGGGGTGAGGTTGCCAATTTGCCCACTTGTGGGCCACTTCTGATTTTGCCCCCCGCTCTGAAGCGCTGGGGCTCCCCGATACGGCAGGGGTGAGGTAGCCAATTTGCCCACTTGTGGGCCACTTCTGATTTTGCCCCCCGCTCTGAAGTGGTGGGGCTCCCCGATACGGCAGGGGTGAGGTAGCCAATTTGCCCACTTGTGGGCCACTTCTGATTTTGCCCCCCGCTCTGAAGTGGTGGGGCTCCCCGATACGGCAGGGGTGAGGTGGCCAATTTGCCCACTTGTGGGCCACTTCTGATTTTGCCCCCCGCACTGAAGTGGTGGGGCTCCCCGATACGGCAGGGGTGAGGTAGCCATTTCGCCCACTTGTGGGCCACTTCTGATTTTGCCCCCCGCTCTAAAGCGGTGGGGCTCCCCGATACGGCAGGGGTGAGGTAGCCAATTTGCCCACTTGTGGGCCACTTCTGATTTTGCCCCTCGCTCTGAAGCGGTGGGGCTCCCCGATACGGCAGGGCTGAGGTAGCCATTTCGCCTGCTTGTGGGCCACTTCTGATTTTGCCCCCCGCTCTGAAGCGGTGGGGCTCCCCGATACGGCAGGGGTGAGGTAGCCATTTCGCCCACTTGTGGGCCACTTCTGATTTTGCCCCCCGCTCTGAAGCGGTGGGGATCCCCGATACGGCAGGGTTGAGGTAGCCAATTTGCCCACTTGTGGGCCACTTCTGATTTTGCCCCCGGCTCTGAAGCGGTGGGGCTCCCCGATACGGCAGGGGTGAGGAAGCCAATTTGCCCACTTGTGGGCCACTTCTGATTTTGCCCCCCGCTCTGAAGTGGTGGGGCTCCCCGATACAGCAGGGGTGAGGTAGCCAATTTGCCCACTTGTGGGCCACTTCTGATTTTGCCCCCCGCTCTGAAGTGGTGGGGCTCCCCGATACGGCAGGGGTGAGGTAGCCAATTTGCCCACTTGTGGGCCACTTCTGATTTTGCCCCTCGCTCTGAAGCGGTGGGGCTCCCCGATACGGCAGGGGTGAGGTAGCCATTTCGCCTGCTTGTGGGCCACTTCTGATTTTGCCCCCCGCTCTGAAGCGATGGGGCTCCCCGATACGGCAGGGGTGAGGTAGCCAATTTGCCCACTTGTGGGCCACTTCTGATTTTGCCCCCCGCTCTGAAGCGGTGGGGATCCCCGATACGGCAGGGTTGAGGTAGCCAATTTGCCCACTTGTGGGCCACTTCTGATTTTGCCCCCCGCTCTGAAGCGGTGGGGCTCCCCGATACGGCAGGGGTGAGGTAGCCATTTCGCCCACTTGGGGGCCACTTCTGATTTTGCCCCCTGCTCTAAAGTGGTGGGGCTCCCCGATACAGCAGGGGTGAGGTAGCCAATTTGCCCACTTGTGGGCCACTTCTGATTTTGCCCCCCGCTCTGAAGTGGTGGGGCTCCCCGATACGGCAGGGGTGAGGTAGCCAATTTGCCCACTTGTGGGCCACTTCTGATTTTGCCCCCCGCTCTGAAGTGGTGGGGCTCCCCGATACAGCAGGGCTGAGGTAGCCATTTCGCCCACTTGTGGGCCACTTCTGATTTTGCCCCCCGCTCTGAAGTGGTGGGGCTCCCCGATACAGCAGGGGTGAGGTAGCCAATTTGCCCACTTGTGGGCCACTTCTGATTTTGCCCCCCGCTCTGAAGTGGTGGGGCTCCCCGATACGGCAGGGGTGAGGTAGCCAATTTGCCCACTTGTGGGCCCTTTCTGATTTTGCCCCCCGCTCTGAAGTGGTGGGGCTCCCCGATACGGCAGGGGTGAGGAAGCCAATTTGCCCACTTGTGGGCCACTTCTGATTTTGCCCCCTGCTCTGAAGTGGTGGGGCTCCCCGATACGGCAGGGGTGAGGTAGCCATTTCGCCTGCTTGTGGGCCACTTCTGATTTTGCCCCCCGCTCTGAAGCGATGGGGCTCCCCGATACGGCAGGGGTGAGGTAGCCAATTTGCCCACTTGTGGGCCACTTCTGATTTTGCCCCTCGCTTTGAAGCGGTGGGGCTCCCCGATACGGCAGGGGTGAGGTAGCCAATTTGCCCACTTGTGGGCCACTTCTGATTTTGCCCCCCGCTCTGAAGTGGTGGGGCTCCCCGATACGGCAGGGGTGAGGAAGCCATTTCGCCCACTTGTGGGCCACTTCTGATTTTGCCCCCCGCTCTAAAGCGGTGGGGCTCCCCGATACGGCAGGGGTGAGGTAGCCAATTTGCCCACTTGTGGGCCACTTCTGATTTTGCTCCTCGCTCTGAAGCGGTGGGGCTCCCCAATACAGCAGGGGTGAGGAAGCCAATTTGCCCACTTGTGGGCCACTTCTGATTTTGCCCCCCGCTCCGAAGCGGTGGGGCTCCCCGATACGGCAGGGGTGAGGAAGCCAATTTGCCCACTTGTGGGCCACTTCTGATTTTGCCCCCCGCTCTGAAGTGGTGGGGCCCCCGATACGGCAGGGGTGAGGTAGCCATTTCGCCCACTTGTGGGCCACTTCTGATTTTGCCCCCCGCTCTAAAGCGGTGGGGCTCCCCGATACGGCAGGGGTGAGGTAGCCAATTTGCCCACTTGTGGGCCACTTCTGATTTTGCTCCTCGCTCTGAAGCGGTGGGGCTCCCCAATACAGCAGGGGTGAGGAAGCCAATTTGCCCACTTGTGGGCCACTTCTGATTTTGCCCCCCGCTCTGAAGTGGTGGGGCTCCCCGATACGGCAGGGGTGAGGTAGCCAATTTGCCCACTTGTGGGCCACTTCTGATTTTGCCCCCCGCTCTGAAGTGGTGGGGCTCCCCGATACAGCAGGGCTGAGGTAGCCATTTCGCCCACTTGTGGGCCACTTCTGATTTTGCCCCCCGCTCTGAAGTGGTGGGGCTCCCCGATACAGCAGGGGTGAGGTAGCCAATTTGCCCACTTGTGGGCCACTTCTGATTTTGCCCCCCGCTCTGAAGTGGTGGGGCTCCCCGATACGGCAGGGGTGAGGTAGCCAATTTGCCCACTTGTGGGCCCTTTCTGATTTTGCCCCCCGCTCTGAAGTGGTGGGGCTCCCCGATACGGCAGGGGTGAGGAAGCCAATTTGCCCACCTCTGGGCCACTTCTGATTTTGCCCCCTGCTCTGAAGTGGTGGGGCTCCCCGATACGGCAGGGGTGAGGTAGCCATTTCGCCTGCTTGTGGGCCACTTCTGATTTTGCCCCCCGCTCTGAAGCGATGGGGCTCCCCGATACGGCAGGGGTGAGGTAGCCAATTTGCCCACTTGTGGGCCACTTCTGATTTTGGCCCTCGCTCTGAAGCGGTGGGGCTCCCCGATACGGCAGGGGTGAGGTAGCCAATTTGCCCACTTGTGGGCCACTTCTGATTTTGCCCCCCGCTCTGAAGTGGTGGGGCTCCCCGATACGGCAGGGGTGAGGTGGCCAATTTGCCCACTTGTGGGCCACTTCTGATTTTGCCCCCCGCTCTGAAGTGGTGGGGCTCCCCGATACGGCAGGGGTGAGGTAGCCATTTCGCCCACTTGTGGGCCACTTCTGATTTTGCCCCCCGCTCTAAAGCGGTGGGGCTCCCCGATACGGCAGGGGTGAGGTAGCCAATTTGCCCACTTGTGGGCCACTTCTGATTTTGCTCCTCGCTCTGAAGCGGTGGGGCTCCCCAATACAGCAGGGGTGAGGAAGCCAATTTGCCCACTTGTGGGCCACTTCTGATTTTGCCCCCCGCTCTGAAGCGGTGGGGCTCCCCGATACGGCAGGGGTGAGGTTGCCAATTTGCCCACTTGTGGGCCACTTCTGATTTTGCCCCCCGCTCTGAAGCGGAGGGGCTCCCCGATACGGCAGGGGTGAGGAAGCCAATTTGCCCACTTGTGGGCCACTTCTGATTTTGCCCCCTGCTCTGAAGTGGTGGGGCTCCCCGATACGGCAGGGGTGAGGTAGCCATTTCGCCTGCTTATGGGCCACTTCTGATTTTGCCCCCCGCTCTGAAGCGATGGGGCTCCCCGATACGGCAGGGGTGAGGTAGCCAATTTGCCCACTTGTGGGCCACTTCTGATTTTGCCCCCCGCTCTGAAGCGGTGGGGATCCCCGATACGGCAGGGTTGAGGTAGCCAATTTGCCCACTTGTGGGCCACTTCTGATTTTGCCCCCCGCTCTGAAGCGGTGGGGCTCCCCGATACGGCAGGGGTGAGGAAGCCAATTTGCCCACTTGTGGGCCACTTCTGATTTTGCCCCCCGCTTTGAAGCGGTGGGGCTCCCCGATACGGCAGGGGTGAGGTAGCCATTTCGCCCACTTGTGGGCCACTTCTGATTTTGCCCCCCGCTCTGAAGCGGAGGGGCTCCCCGATACGGCAGGGGTGAGGTAGCCAATTTGCCCACTTGTGGGCCACTTCTGATTTTGCCCCCCGCTCTGAAGCGGTGGGGCTCCCCGATACGGCACGGGTGAGGAAGCCAATTTGCCCACTTGTGGGCCACTTCTGATTTTGCCCCCCGCTTTGAAGCGGTGGGGCTCCCCGATACGGCAGGGGTGAGGTAGCCAATTTGCCCACTTGTGGGCCACTTCTGAGTTTGCCCCCCGCTCTGAAGTGGTGGGGCTCCCCGATACGGCAGGGGTGAGGTGGCCAATTTGCCCACTTGTGGGCCACTTCTGATTTTGCCCCCCGCTCTGAAGTGGTGGGGCTCCCCGATACGGCAGGGGTGAGGTAGCCATTTCGCCCACTTGTGGGCCACTTCTGATTTTGCCCCTCGCTCTGAAGCGGTGGGGCTCCCCAATACAGCAGGGGTGAGGAAGCCAATTTGCCCACTTGTGGGCCACTTCTGATTTTGCCCCCCGCTCTGAAGCGGTGGGGCTCCCCGATACGGCAGGGGTGAGGTTGCCAATTTGCCCACTTGTGGGCCACTTTCTGATTTTGCCCCCTGCTCTGAAGCGGAGGGGCTCCCCGATACGGCAGGGGTGAGGAAGCCAATTTGCCCACTTGTGGGCCACTTCTGATTTTGCCCCCTGCTCTGAAGTGGTGGGGCTCCCCGATACGGCAGGGCTGAGGTAGCCATTTCGCCTGCTTGTGGGCCACTTCTGATTTTGCCCCCCGCTCTGAAGCGATGGGGCTCCCCGATACGGCAGGGGTGAGGTAGCCAATTTGCCCACTTGTGGGCCACTTCTGATTTTGCCCCCCGCTCTGAAGCGGTGGGGCTCCCCGATACGGCAGGGGTGAGGAAGCCAATTTGCCCACTTGTGGGCCACTTCTGATTTTGCCCCCCGCTCTGAAGCGGTGGGGCTCCCCGATACGGCAGGGGTGAGGAAGCCAATTTGCCCACTTGTGGGCCACTTCTGATTTTGCCCCCCGCTTTGAAGCGGTGGGGCTCCCCGATACGGCAGGGGTGAGGTAGCCATTTCGCCCACTTGTGGGCCACTTCTGATTTTGCCCCCCGCTCTAAAGTGGTGGGGCTCCCCGATACAGCAGGGGTGAGGTAGCCAATTTGCCCACTTGTGGGCCACTTCTGATTTTGCCCCCCGCTCTGAAGTGGTGGGGCTCCCCGATACGGCAGGGGTGAGGTAGCCAATTTGCTCACTTGTGGGCCACTTCTGATTTTGCCCCCCGCTCTGAAGTGGTGGGGCTCCCCGATACAGCAGGGCTGAGGTAGCCATTTCGCCCACTTGTGGGCCACTTCTGATTTTGCCCCCCGCTCTGAAGTGGTGGGGCTCCCTGATACAGCAGGGGTGAGGTAGCCAATTTGCCCACTTGTGGGCCACTTCTGATTTTGCCCCCCGCTCTGAAGTGGTGGGGCTCCCCGATACGGCAGGGGTGAGGTAGCCAATTTGCCCACTTGTGGGCCACTTCTGATTTTGCCCCCCGCTCTGAAGTGGTGGGGCTCTCCGATACGGTAGGGGTGAGGTAGCCATTTCGCCCACTTGTGGGCCACTTCTGATTTTGCCCCCCGCTCTGAAGTGGTGGGGCTCCCCGATACGGCAGGGGTGAGGAAGTTGTTTCGCCCACTTGTGGGCCACTGCTGATTTTGCCGCCCGCTTTGAAGCGGTGGGGTTCCCCGATACGGCAGGGGTGAGGTAGCCATTTCGCCCACTTGTGGGCCACTTCTGATTTTGCCCCCCGCTTTGAAGCGGTGGGGCTCCCCGATACGGCAGGGGTGAGGTAGCCAATTTGCCCACTTGTGGACCACTTCTGATTTTGCCCCCCGCTCTGAAGCGGTGGGGCTCCCCGATACGGCAGGGGTGAGGAAGCCATTTCGCCCACTTGTGGGCCACTTCTGATTTTGCCCCCCGCTCTGAAGCGGTGGGGCTCCCCGATACGGCAGGGGTGAGGTAGCCAATTTGCCCACTTGTGGGCCACTTCTGATTTTGCCCCCCGCTCTGAAGTGGTGGGGCTCCCCGATACGGCAGGGGTGAGGTAGCCAATTTGCCCACTTGTGGGCCACTTCTGATTTTGCCCCCCGCTCTGAAGTGGTGGGGCTCTCCGATACGGTAGGGGTGAGGTAGCCATTTCGCCCACTTGTGGGCCACTTCTGATTTTGCCCCCCGCTCTGAAGTGGTGGGGCTCCCCGATACGGCAGGGGTGAGGAAGCCATTGCGCCCACTTGTGGGCCACTTCTGATTTTGCCCCCCGCTCTGAAGCGGTGGGGCTCCCCGATACAGCAGGGGTGAGGTAGCCATTTTGCCCACTTGCGGGCCACTTCTAATTTTGCCCCCCGCTCTGAAGCGGTGGGGCTCCCCGATACGGCAGGGGTGAGGTAGCCATTTCGCCCACTTGTGGGCCACTTCTGATTTTGCCCCCCGCTCTGAAGTGGTGGGGCTCCCCGATACAGCACGGGTGAGGTAGCCAATTTGCCCACTTGTGGGCCACTTCTGATTTTGTCCCCCGCTCTGAAGCGGTGGGGATCCCCGATACGGCAGGGGTGAGGTAGCCATTTCGCCCACTTGTGGGCCACTTCTGATTTTGCCCCCCGCTCTGAAGCGGTGGGGCTCCCCGATACGGCAGGGGTGAGGTAGCCAATTTGCCCACTTGTGGGCCACTTCTGATTTTGCCCCCCGCACTGAAGTGGTGGGGCTCCCCGATACGGCAGGATTGAGGTAGCCAATTTGCCCACTTGTGGGCCACTTCTGATTTTGCCCCCCGCTCTGAAGCGGTGGGGCTCCCCGATACGGCAGGGGTGAGGAAGCCATTTCGCCCACTTGTGGGCCACTTCTGATTTTGCCCCCCGCTCTGAAGCGGTGGCGCTCCCCGATACGGTAGGGGTGAGGTAGCCAATTTGCCCACTTGTGGACCACTTCTGATTTTGCCCCCCGCTCTGAAGCGGTGGGGCTTCCCGATACGGCAGGGGTGAGGAAGCCATTTCGCCCACTTGTGGGCCACTTCTGATTTTGCCCCCCGCTCTGAAGCGGTGGGGCTCCCCGATACGGCAGGGGTGAGGTAGCCAATTTGCCCACTTGTGGGCCACTTCTGATTTTGTCCCCCGCTCTGAAGCGGTGGGGCCCCCCGATACGGCAGGGGTGAGGAAGCCATTTCGCCCACTTGTGGGCCACTTCTGATTTTGCCCCGCGCTCTGAAGTGGTGTGGCTCCCCGATACGGCAGGGGTGAGGTAGCCAATTTGCCCACTTGTGCGCCACTTCTAATTTTGCCCCCCGCTCTGAAGCGGTGGGGCTCCCCGATACAGCAGGGCTGAGGTAGCCATTTCGCCCACTTGTGGGCCACTTCTGATTTTGCCCCCCGCTCTGAAGTGGTGGGGCTCCCCGATACAGCAGGGGTGAGGTAGCCAATTTGCCCACTTGTGGGCCACTTCTGATTTTGCCCCCCGCTCTAAAGTGGTGGGGCTCTCGGATACGGCAAGGGTGAGGTAGCCATTTCGCCCACTTGTGGGCCACTTCTGATTTTGCCCCCCGCTCTGAAGCGGTGGGGCTCCCCGATACGGCAGGGGTGAGGTAGCCAATTTGCCCACTTGTGGGCCACTTCTGATTTTGCTTCCCGCTCTGAAGCGATGGGGCTCCCCGATACGGCAGGGGTGAGGTAGCCATTTCGCCCGCTTGTGGGCCCTTTCTGATTTTGCCCCACGCTCTGAAGCGATGGGGCTCCCCGATACGGCAGGGGTGAGGTAGCCAATTTGCCCACTTGTGGGCCACTTCTGATTTTGCCCCCCTCTCTGAAGTGGTGGGGCTCCCCGATACGGCAGGGGTGAGGAAGCCATTTCGCCCACTTGTGGGCCACTTCTGATTTTGCCCCCCGCTCTGAAGCGGTGGGGCTCCCCGATACGGCAGGGGTGAGGTAGCCAATTTGCCCACTTGTGGACCACTTCTGATTTTGCCCCCCGCTCTGAAGCGGTGGGGCTCCCCGATACGGCAGGGGTGAGGAAGCCATTTCGCCCACTTGTGGGCCATTTCTGATTTTGCCCCCCGCTCTGAAGCGGTGGGGCTCCCCGATACGGCAGGGGTGAGGTAGCCAATTTGCCCACTTGTGGGCCACTTCTGATTTTGTCCCCCGCTCTGAAGTGGTGGGGCTCCCCGATACGGCAGGGGTGAGGAAGCCATTTCGCCCACTTGTGGGCCACCTCTGATTTTGCCCCCCGCTCTGAAGTGGTGGGGCTCCCCGATACGGCAGGGGTGAGGTAGCCAATTTGCCCACTTGTGGGCCACTTCTAATTTTGCCCCCCGCTCTGAAGCGGTGGGGCTCCCCGATACCGCAGGGCTGAGGTAGCCATTTCGCCCACTTGTGGGCCACTTCTGATTTTGCCCCCCGCTCTGAAGTGGTGGGGCTCCCCGATACAGCAGGGGTGAGGTAGCCAATTTGCCCACTTGTGGGCCACTTCTGATTTTGCCCCCCGCTCTGAAGTGGTGGGGCTCTCCGATACGGCAGGGGTGAGGTAGCCATTTCGCCCACTTGTGGGCCACTTCTGATTTTGCCCCCCGCTCTGAAGCGATGGGGCTCCCCGATACGGCAGGGGTGAGGAAGCCATTTCGCCCACTTGTGGGCCACTTCTGATTTTGCCCCCCGCTCTGAAGCGATGGGGCTCCCCGATACGGCAGGGGTGAGGTAGCCATTTCGCCCGCTTGTGGGCCCTTTCTGATTTTGCCCCACGCTCTGAAGCGATGGGGCTCCCCGATACGGCAGGGGTGAGGTAGCCAATTTGCCCACTTGTGGGCCACTTCTGATTTTGCCCCCCTCTCTGAAGTGGTGGGGCTCCCCGATACGGCAGGGGTGAGGAAGCCATTTCGCCCACTTGTGGGCCACTTCTGATTTTGCCCCCCGCTCTGAAGCGGTGGGGCTCCCCGATGCGGCAGGGGTGAGGTAGCCAATTTGCCCACTTGTGGGCCACTTCTGATTTTGCCCCCCGCTCTGAAGCGGTGGGGCTCCCCGATACGGCAGGGGTGAGGTAGCCATTTCGCCCACTTGTGGGCCACTTCTGATTTTGCCCCCCGCACTGAAGTGGTGGGGCTCCCCGATACGGCAGGGGTGAGGTAGCCAATTTTCCCACTTGTGGGCCACTTCTAATTTTGCCCCCCGCCCTGAAGCGGTGCGGCTCCCCGATACAGCAGGGGTGAGGTCACTTGAGGGCCACTTCTGATTTTGCCCCCCGCTCTGAAGTGGTGGGGCTCCCCGATACGGCAGGGGTGAGGTAGCCATTTCGCCCACTTGTGGGCCGCTTCTGATTTTGCCCCCCGCTCTGAAGTGGTGGGGATCCCCGATACGGCAGGGGTGAGGTAGCCAATTTGCCCACTTGTGGGCCACTTCTGATTTTGCCCCCCGCTCTGAAGTGGTGGGGCTCCCCGATACGGCAGGGGTGAGTTAGCCATTTCGCCCACTTGTGGGCCACTTCTGATTTTGCCCCCCGCTCTGAAGCGGTGGGGCTCCCCGATACGGCAGGGGTGAGGTAGCCATTTCGCCCACTTGTGGGCCACTTCTGATTTTGCCCCCCGCTCTGAAGCGGTGGGGCTCCCCGATACGGCAGGGGTGAGGTAGCCATTTCGCCCACTTGTGGGCCACTTCTGATTTTGCCCCCCGCTTTGAAGCGGTGGGGCTCCCTGATACGGCAGGGGTGAGGTAGCCATTTCGCCCACTTGTGGGCCACTTCTGATTTTGCCCCCCGCTCTGAAGCGGTGGGGCTCCCCGATACGGCAGGGGTGAGGTAGCCATTTCGCCCACTTGTGGGCCACTTCTGATTTTGCCCCCCGCTCTGAAGCGGTGGGGCTCCCCGATACGGCAGGGGTGAGGTAGCCAATTTGCCCACTTGTGGGCCACTTCTGATTTTGCCCCCCGCTTTGAAGCGATGGGGATCCCCGATACGGCAGGGGTGAGGTAGCCACTTTGCCCACTTGTGGGCCACTTCTGATTTTGCCCCCCGCTCTGAAGCCGTGGGGATCCCCGATACGGCAGGGGCGAGGTAGCCATTTTGCCCACTTGTGGGCCACTTCTGATTTTGCCCTCCGCACTGAAGTGGTGCGGCTCCCCGATACGGCAGGGGTGAGGTAGCCAATTTTCCCACTTGTGGGCCACTTCTAATTTTGCCCCCCGCTCTGAAGCGGTGCGGCTCCCCGATACGGCAGGGGTGAGGTAGCCATTTCGCCCACTTGTGGGCCACTTCTGATTTTGCCCCCCGCTCTGAAGTGGTGGGGATCCCCGATACGGCAGGGGTGAGGTAGCCAATTTGCCCACTTGTGGGCCACTTCTGATTTTGCCCCCCGCTCTGAAGCGGTGGGGCTCCCCGATACGGCAGGGGTGAGGTAGCCAATTTGCCCACTTGTGGGCCACTTCTGATTTTGCCCCCCGCTCTGAAGCGATGGGGCTCCCCGATACGGCAGGGGTGAGGTAGCCATTTCGCCCGCTTGTGGGCCCTTTCTGATTTTGCCCCACGCTCTGAAGCGATGGGGCTCCCCGATACGGCAGGGGTGAGGTAGCCAATTTGCCCACTTGTGGGCCACTTCTGATTTTGCCCCCCTCTCTGAAGTGGTGGGGCTCCCCGATACGGCAGGGGTGAGGAAGCCATTTCGCCCACTTGTGGGCCACTTCTGATTTTGCCCCCCGCTCTGAAGCGGTGGGGCTCCCCGATGCGGCAGGGGTGAGGTAGCCAATTTGCCCACTTGTGGGCCACTTCTGATTTTGCCCCCCGCTCTGAAGCGGTGGGGCTCCCCGATACGGCAGGGGTGAGGTAGCCATTTCGCCCACTTGTGGGCCACTTCTGATTTTGCCCCCCGCACTGAAGTGGTGGGGCTCCCCGATACGGCAGGGGTGAGGTAGCCAATTTTCCCACTTGTGGGCCACTTCTAATTTTGCCCCCCGCCCTGAAGCGGTGCGGCTCCCCGATACAGCAGGGGTGAGGTCACTTGAGGGCCACTTCTGATTTTGCCCCCCGCTCTGAAGTGGTGGGGCTCCCCGATACGGCAGGGGTGAGGTAGCCATTTCGCCCACTTGTGGGCCGCTTCTGATTTTGCCCCCCGCTCTGAAGTGGTGGGGATCCCCGATACGGCAGGGGTGAGGTAGCCAATTTGCCCACTTGTGGGCCACTTCTGATTTTGCCCCCCGCTCTGAAGTGGTGGGGCTCCCCGATACGGCAGGGGTGAGTTAGCCATTTCGCCCACTTGTGGGCCACTTCTGATTTTGCCCCCCGCTCTGAAGCGGTGGGGCTCCCCGATACGGCAGGGGTGAGGTAGCCATTTCGCCCACTTGTGGGCCACTTCTGATTTTGCCCCCCGCTCTGAAGCGGTGGGGCTCCCCGATACGGCAGGGGTGAGGTAGCCATTTCGCCCACTTGTGGGCCACTTCTGATTTTGCCCCCCGCTTTGAAGCGGTGGGGCTCCCTGATACGGCAGGGGTGAGGTAGCCATTTCGCCCACTTGTGGGCCACTTCTGATTTTGCCCCCCGCTCTGAAGCGGTGGGGCTCCCCGATACGGCACGGGTGAGGTAGCCATTTCGCCCACTTGTGGGCCACTTCTGATTTTGCCCCCCGCTCTGAAGCGGTGGGGCTCCCCGATACGGCAGGGGTGAGGTAGCCAATTTGCCCACTTGTGGGCCACTTCTGATTTTGCCCCCCGCTTTGAAGCGATGGGGATCCCCGATACGGCAGGGGTGAGGTAGCCACTTTGCCCACTTGTGGGCCACTTCTGATTTTGCCCCCCGCTCTGAAGCCGTGGGGATCCCCGATACGGCAGGGGTGAGGTAGCCATTTTGCCCACTTGTGGGCCACTTCTGATTTTGCCCTCCGCACTGAAGTGGTGCGGCTCCCCGATACGGCAGGGGTGAGGTAGCCAATTTTCCCACTTGTGGGCCACTTCTAATTTTGCCCCCCGCTCTGAAGCGGTGCGGCTCCCCGATACGGCAGGGGTGAGGTAGCCATTTCGCCCACTTGTGGGCCACTTCTGATTTTGCCCCCCGCTCTGAAGTGGTGGGGATCCCCGATACGGCAGGGGTGAGGTAGCCAATTTGCCCACTTGTGGGCCACTTCTGATTTTGCCCCCCGCTCTGAAGCGGTGGGGCTCCCCGATATGGCAGGGGTGAGGTAGCCAATTTGCCCACTTGTGGGCCACTTCTGATTTTGCCCCCCGCTTTGAAGCGGTGGGGATCCCCGATACGGCAGGGGTGAGGTAGCCAATATGCCCACTTGTGTGCCACTTCTGATTTTGCCCCCCGCTCTGAAGCGGTGGGGCTCCCCGATACGGCAGGGGTGAGGTAGCCAATTTGCCCACTTGTGGGCCACTTCTGATTTTGCCCCCCGCTCTGAAGCGGTGGGGCTCCCCGATACGGCAGGGGTGAGTTAGCCATTTCGCCCACTTGTGGGCCGCTTCTGATTTTGCCCCCCGCTCTGAAGTGGTGGGGATCCCCGATACGGCAGGGGTGAGGTAGCCATTTCGCCCACTTGTGGGCCACTTCTGATTTTGCCCCCCGCTCTGAAGCGGTGGGGCTCCCCGATACGGCAGGGGTGAGGTAGCCAATTTGCCCACTTGTGGGCCACTTCTGATTTTGCCCCCCGCTTTGAAGCGGTGGGGCTCCCCGATACGGCAGGGGTGAGGAAGCCGTTTCGCCCACTTGTGGGCCACTTCTTATTTTCCCCCCCGCTCTGAAGCGGTGGGGCTCCCCGATACGGCAGGGGTGAGGTAGCCATTTCGCCCACTTGTGGGCCACTTCTGATTTTGCCCCCCGCTCTGAAGTGGTGGGGCTCCCCGATACGGCAGGGGTGAGGTAGCCAATTTGCCCACTTGTGTGCCACTTCTGATTTTGCCCCCCGCTCTGAAGTGGTGGGGATCCCCGATACGGCAGGGGTGAGGTAGCCATTTCGCCCACTTGTGGGCCACTTCTGATTTTGCCCCCCGCTCTGAAGCGGTGGGGCTCCCCGATACGGCAGGGGTGAGGTAGCCAATTTGCCCACTTGTGGGCCACTTCTGATTTTGCCCCCCGCTTTGAAGCGGTGGGGCTCCCCGATACGGCAGGGGTGAGGAAGCCGTTTCGCCCACTTGTGGGCCACTTCTGATTTTGCCCCCCGCTCTGAAGCGGTGGGGCTCCCCGATACGGCAGGGGTGAGGTAGCCATTTCGCCCACTTGTGGGCCACTTCTGATTTTGCCCCCCGCTCTGAAGTGGTGGGGCTCCCCGATACGGCAGGGGTGAGGTAGCCAATTTGCCCACTTGTGTGCCACTTCTGATTTTGCCCCCCGCTCTGAAGTGGTGGGGCTCCCCGATACGGCAGGGGTGAGGTAGCCATTTCGCCCACTTGTGGGCCACTTCTGATTTTGCCCCCCGCTCTGAAGTGGTGGGGCTCCCCGATACGGCAGGGGTGAGGTAGCCAATTTGCCCACTTGTGTGCCACTTCTGATTTTGCCCCCCGCTCTGAAGCGGTGGGGCTCCCCGATACGGCAGGGGTGAGGTAGCCATTTCGCCCACTTGTGGGCCACTTCTGATTTTGCCCCCCGCTTTGAAGTGGTGGGGCTCCCCGATACGGCAGGGGTGAGGTAGCCATTTCGCCCACTTGTGGGCCGCTTCTGATTTTGCCCCCCGCTCTGAAGTGGTGGGGATCCCCGATACGGCAGGGGTGAGGTAGCCAATTTGCCCACTTGTGTGCCACTTCTGATTTTGCCCCCCGCTCTGAAGCGGTGGGGCTCCCCGATACGGCAGGGGTGAGGTAGCCAATTTGCCCACTTGTTGGCCACTTCTGATTTTGTCCCCCGCTTTGAAGCGGTGGGGCTCCCTGATACGGCAGGGGTGAGGTAGCCAATTTGCCCACTTGTGTGCCACTTCTGATTTTGCCCCCCGCTCTGAAGCGGTGGGGCTCCCCGATACGGCAGGGGGGAGGTAGCCAATTTGCCCACTTGTGGGCCACTTCTGATTTTGCCCCCCGCTCTGAAGTGGTGGGGCTCCCCGATACGGCAGGGGTGAGGTAGCCAATTTGCCCACTTGTGGGCCACTTCTGATTTTGCCCCCCGCTCTGAAGCGGTGGGGCTCCCCGATACGGCAGGGGTGAGGAAGCCGTTTCGCCCACTTGTGGGCCACTTCTGATTTTGCCCCCCGCTCTGAAGCGGTGGGGCTCCCCGATACGGCAGGGGTGAGGTAGCCATTTCGCCCACTTGTGGGCCACTTCCGATTTTGCCCCCCGCTTTGAAGCGGTGGGGCTCCCTGATACGGCAGGGGTGAGGTAGCCATTTCGCCCACTTGTGGGCCACTTCTGATTTTGCTTCCCGCTCTGAAGCGGTGGGGCTCCCCGATACGGCAGGGGTGAGGTTGCCAATTTGCCCACTTGTGGGCCACTTCTGATTTTGCCCCCCGCTTTGAAGCGGTGGGGCTCCCCGATACGGCAGGGGTGAGGTTGCCAATTTGCCCACTTGTGAGCCACTTCTGACTTTGCCCCCCGCTCTGAAGTGGTGGGGCTCCCCGATACGGCAGGGGTGAGGAAGCCATTTCGCCCACTTGTGGGCCACTTCTGATTTTGCCCCCCGCTTTGAAGCGGTGGGGCTCCCTGATACGGCAGGGGTGAGGTAGCCATTTCGCCCACTTGTGGGCCACTTCTGATTTTGCCCCCCGCTCTGAAGCGGTGGGGCTCCCCGATACGGCAGGGGTGAGGTTGCCAATTTGCCCACTTGTGAGCCACTTCTGACTTTGCCCCCCGCTCTGAAGTGGTGGGGCTCCCCGATACGGCAGGGGTGAGGAAGCCATTTCGCCCACTTGTGGGCCACTTCTGATTTTGCCCCCCGCTCTGAAGCGATGGGGCTCCCCGATACGGCAGGGGTGAGGTAGCCAATTTGCCCACTTGTGGGCCACTTCTGATTTTGCCCCCCTCTCTGAAGTGGTGGGGCTCCCCGATACGGCAGGGGTGAGGAAGCCATTTCGCCCACTTGTGGGCCACTTCTGATTTTGCCCCCCGCTCTGAAGCGGTGGGGCTCCCCGATGCGGCAGGGCTGAGGTAGCCAATTTGCCCACTTGTGGGCCACTTCTGATTTTGCCCCCCGCTTTGAAGCGGTGGGGCTCCCCGATACGGCAGGGGTGAGGTAGCCATTTCGCCCACTTGTGGGCCACTTCTGATTTTGCCCCCCGCACTGAAGTGGTGGGGCTCCCCGATACGGCAGGGGTGAGGTAGCCAATTTTCCCACTTGTGGGCCACTTCTAATTTTGCCCCCCGCTCTGAAGCGGTGGGGATCCCCGATACAGCAGGGGTGAGGTCACTTGAGGGCCACTTCTGATTTTGCCCCCCGCTCTCAAGTGGTGGGGCTCCCCGATACGGCAGGGGTGAGGTAGCCATGTCGCCCACTTGTGGGCCGCTTCTGATTTTGCCCCCCGCTCTGAAGTGGTGGGGATCCCCGATACGGCAGGGGTGAGGTAGCCAATTTGCCCACTTGTGTGCCACTTCTGATTTTGCCCCCCGCTCTGACGCGGTGGGGCTCCCCAATACGGCAGGGGTGAGGTAGCCAATTTGCCCACTTGTGGGCCACTTCTGATTTTGCCCCCCGCTTTGAAGTGGTGGGGCTCCCTGATGCGGCAGGGGTGAGGAAGCCGTTTCGCCCACTTGTGGGCCACTTCTGATTTTGCCCCCCGCTCTGACGCGGTGGGGCTCCCCGATACGGCAGGGGTGAGGTAGCCGTTTCGCCCACTTGTGGGCCACTTCTGATTTTGCCCCCTGCTTTGAAGCGGTGGGGCTCCCCGATACGGCAGGGGTGAGGTAGCCATTTCGCCCACTTGTGGGCCACTTCTGATTTTGCCCCCCGCTCTGAAGCGGTGGGGCTCCCTGATACGGCAGGGGTGAGGTAGCCATTTCGCCCACTTGTGGGCCACTTCTGATTTTGCCCCCCGCTCTGAAGCGGTGGGGCTCCCCGATACGGCAGGGGTGAGGAAGCCATTTCGCCCACTTGTGTGCCACTTCTGATTTTGCCCCCCGCTCTGAAGCGGTGGGGCTCCCCGATACGGCAGGGGTGAGGTAGCCAATTGGCCCACTTGTGGGCCACTTCTGACTTTGCCCCCCGGTCTGAAGCGGTGGGGATCCCCGATACGGCAGGGGTGAGGTAGCCATTTCGCCCACTTGTGGGCCACTTCTGATTTTGCCCCCCGCTTTGAAGCGGTGGGGCTCCCTGATACGGCAGCGGTGAGGTAGCCTTTTCGCCCACTTGTGGTCCACTTCTGATTTTGCCCCCCTCTCTGAAGCGGTGGGGCTCCCTGATACGGCAGGGGTGAGGTAGCCATTTCGCCCACTTGTGGGCCACTTCTGATTTTGCCCCCCGCTCTGAAGCGGTGGGGCTCCCCGATACGGCAGGGGTGGGGTTGCCAATTTGCCCACTTGTGGGCCACTTCTGATTTTGCCCCCCGCTCTGACGCGGTGGGGCTCCCCGATACGGCAGGGGTGAGGTAGCCAATTGGCCCACTTGTGGGCCACTTCTGACTTTGCCCCCCGGTCTGAAGCGGTGGGGATCCCCGATCCGGCAGGGGTGAGGTAGCCATTTCGCCCACTTGTGGGCCACTTCTGATTTTGCCCCCCGCTCTGAAGCGGTGGGGCTCCCCGATACGGCAGGGGTGAGGTTACCAATTTGCCCACTTGTGGGCCACTTCTGATTTTGCCCCCCGCTCTGAAGTGGTGGGGCTCCCCGATACGGCAGGGGTGAGGAAGCCATTTCGCCCACTTGTGGACCACTTCTGATTTTGCCCCCCGGTCTGAAGCGGTGGGGCTCCCCGATACGGCGGGGGTGAGGTAGCCAATTTGCCCACTTGTGGGCCACTTCTGATTTTGCCCCCCGCTCAGAAGCGGTGGGGCTCCCCGATACAGCAGGGGTGAGGTAGCCAATTTGCCCACTTGTGGGCCACTTCTGATTTTGCCCCCCGCTTTGAAGTGGTGGGGCTCCCTGATGCGGCAGGGGTGAGGAAGCCGTTTCGCCCACTTGTGGGCCACTTCTGATTTTGCCCCCCGCTCTGACGCGGTGGGGCTCCCCGATACGGCAGGGGTGAGGTAGCCGTTTCGCCCACTTGTGGGCCACTTCTGATTTTGCCCCCTGCTTTGAAGCGGTGGGGCTCCCCGATACGGCAGGGGTGAGGTAGCCATTTCGCCCACTTGTGGGCCACTTCTGATTTTGCCCCCCGCTCTGAAGCGGTGGGGCTCCCTGATACGGCAGGGGTGAGGTAGCCATTTCGCCCACTTGTGGGCCACTTCTGATTTTGCCCCCCGCTCTGAAGCGGTGGGGCTCCCCGATACGGCAGGGGTGAGGAAGCCATTTCGCCCACTTGTGTGCCACTTCTGATTTTGCCCCCCGCTCTGAAGCGGTGGGGCTCCCCGATACGGCAGGGGTGAGGTAGCCAATTGGCCCACTTGTGGGCCACTTCTGACTTTGCCCCCCGGTCTGAAGCGGTGGGGATCCCCGATACGGCAGGGGTGAGGTAGCCATTTCGCCCACTTGTGGGCCACTTCTGATTTTGCCCCCCGCTTTGAAGCGGTGGGGCTCCCTGATACGGCAGCGGTGAGGTAGCCTTTTCGCCCACTTGTGGTCCACTTCTGATTTTGCCCCCCTCTCTGAAGCGGTGGGGCTCCCTGATACGGCAGGGGTGAGGTAGCCATTTCGCCCACTTGTGGGCCACTTCTGATTTTGCCCCCCGCTCTGAAGCGGTGGGGCTCCCCGATACGGCAGGGGTGGGGTTGCCAATTTGCCCACTTGTGGGCCACTTCTGATTTTGCCCCCCGCTCTGACGCGGTGGGGCTCCCCGATACGGCAGGGGTGAGGTAGCCAATTGGCCCACTTGTGGGCCACTTCTGACTTTGCCCCCCGGTCTGAAGCGGTGGGGATCCCCGATCCGGCAGGGGTGAGGTAGCCATTTCGCCCACTTGTGGGCCACTTCTGATTTTGCCCCCCGCTCTGAAGCGGTGGGGCTCCCCGATACGGCAGGGGTGAGGTTACCAATTTGCCCACTTGTGGGCCACTTCTGATTTTGCCCCCCGCTCTGAAGTGGTGGGGCTCCCCGATACGGCAGGGGTGAGGAAGCCATTTCGCCCACTTGTGGACCACTTCTGATTTTGCCCCCCGGTCTGAAGCGGTGGGGCTCCCCGATACGGCGGGGGTGAGGTAGCCAATTTGCCCACTTGTGGGCCACTTCTGATTTTGCCCCCCGCTCAGAAGCGGTGGGGCTCCCCGATACAGCAGGGGTGAGGTAGCCAATTTGCCCACTTGTGGGCCACTTCTGATTTTGCCCCCCGCTCTAAAGCGGTGGGGCTCCCTGATGCGGCAGGGGTGAGGAAGCCGTTTCGCCCACTTGTGGGCCACTTCTGATTTTGCCCCCCGCTCTGACGCGGTGGGGCTCCCCGATACGGCAGGGGTGAGGTAGCCGTTTCGCCCACTTGTGGGCCACTTCTGATTTTGCCCCCTGCTTTGAAGCGGTGGGGCTCCCCGATACGGCAGGGGTGAGGTAGCCATTTCGCCCACTTGTGGGCCACTTCTGATTTTGCCCCCCGCTCTGAAGCGGTGGGGCTCCCTGATACGGCAGGGGTGAGGTAGCCATTTCGCCCACTTGTGGGCCACTTCTGATTTTGCCCCCCGCTCTGAAGCGGTGGGGCTCCCCGATACGGCAGGGGTGAGGAAGCCATTTCGCCCACTTGTGTGCCACTTCTGATTTTGCCCCCCGCTCTGAAGCGGTGGGGCTCCCCGATACGGCAGGGGTGAGGTAGCCAATTGGCCCACTTGTGGGCCACTTCTGACTTTGCCCCCCGGTCTGAAGCGGTGGGGATCCCCGATACGGCAGGGGTGAGGTAGCCATTTCGCCCACTTGTGGGCCACTTCTGATTTTGCCCCCCGCTTTGAAGCGGTGGGGCTCCCTGATACGGCAGCGGTGAGGTAGCCTTTTCGCCCACTTGTGGTCCACTTCTGATTTTGCCCCCCTCTCTGAAGCGGTGGGGCTCCCTGATACGGCAGGGGTGAGGTAGCCATTTCGCCCACTTGTGGGCCACTTCTGATTTTGCCCCCCGCTCTGAAGCGGTGGGGCTCCCCGATACGGCAGGGGTGGGGTTGCCAATTTGCCCACTTGTGGGCCACTTCTGATTTTGCCCCCCGCTCTGACGCGGTGGGGCTCCCCGATACGGCAGGGGTGAGGTAGCCAATTGGCCCACTTGTGGGCCACTTCTGACTTTGCCCCCCGGTCTGAAGCGGTGGGGATCCCCGATCCGGCAGGGGTGAGGTAGCCATTTCGCCCACTTGTGGGCCACTTCTGATTTTGCCCCCCGCTCTGAAGCGGTGGGGCTCCCCGATACGGCAGGGGTGAGGTTACCAATTTGCCCACTTGTGGGCCACTTCTGATTTTGCCCCCCGCTCTGAAGTGGTGGGGCTCCCCGATACGGCAGGGGTGAGGAAGCCATTTCGCCCACTTGTGGACCACTTCTGATTTTGCCCCCCGGTCTGAAGCGGTGGGGCTCCCCGATACGGCGGGGGTGAGGTAGCCAATTTGCCCACTTGTGGGCCACTTCTGATTTTGCCCCCCGCTCAGAAGCGGTGGGGCTCCCCGATACAGCAGGGGTGAGGTAGCCAATTTGCCCACTTGTGGGCCACTTCTGATTTTGCCCCCCGCTCTAAAGCGGTGGGGCTCCCCGATACGGCAGGGGTGAGGTAGCCAATTTGCCCACTTGTGGGCCACTTCTGATTTTGCCCCCCGCTCTGAAGCGGTGGGGATCCCCTATACGGCAGGGGTGAGGTAGCCAATTTTCCCACTTGTGGACCACTTCTGATTTTGCCCCCCGCTTTGAAGCGGTGGGGATCCCCGATACGGCAGGGGTGAGGTAGCCAATTTGCCCACTTGTGGGCCACTTCTGATTTTGCCCCCCGCTCTGAAGCGGTGGGGCTCCCCGATACGGCAGGGGTGAGGTAGCCAATTTGCCCACTTGTGGGCCACTTCTGATTTTGCCCCCCGCTCCGACGCGGTGGGGCTCCCCGATACGGCAGGGGTGAGGTAGCCATTTCGCCCACTTGTGGGCCACTTCTGATTTTGCCCCCCGCTTTGAAGCGGTGGGGCTCCCTGATACGGCAGGGGTGAGGTAGCCATTTCGCCCACTTGTGGGCCACTTCTGATTTTGCCCCCCGCTCTGAAGCGGTGGGGCTCCCCGATACGGCAGGGGTGAGGTAGCCAATTTGCCCACTTGTGGGCCACTTCCGATTTTGCCCCCCGCTCTGAAGCGGTGGGGATCCCCGATACGGCAGGGGTGAGGTAGCCATTTCGCCCACTTGTGGGCCACTTCTGATTTTGCCCCCCGCTTTGAAGCGGTGGGGATCCCCGATACGGCAGGGGTGAGGTAGCCATTTCGCCCACTTGTGTGCCACTTCTGATTTTGCCCCCCGCTCTGAAGCGGTGGGGCTCCCCGATACGGCAGGGGTGAGGTAGCCATTTCGCCCACTTGTGGGCCACTTCTGATTTTGCCCCCCGCTCTGAAGTGGTGGGGCTCCCCGATACGGCAGGGGTGAGGTAGCCATTTCGCCCACTTGTGGGCCACTTCTGATTTTGCCCCCCGCTTTGAAGCGGTGGGGCTTCCTGATACGGCAGGGGTGAGGTAGCCATTTCACCCACTTGTGGGCCACTTCTGATTTTGCCCCCCGCTCTGACGCGGTGGGGCTCCCCGATACGGCAGGGGTGAGGTAGCCATTTCGCCCACTTGTGGGCCACTTCTGATTTTGCCCCCCGCTTTGAAGCGGTGGGGCTCCCTGATACGGCAGGGGTGAGGTAGCCATTTCGCCCACTTGTGGGCCACTTCTGATTTTGGTCCCCGCTCTGAAGTGGTGGGGCTCCCCGATACGGCAGGGGTGAGGAAGCCGTTTCGCCCACTTGTGGGCCACTTCGGATTTTCCCCCCCGCTTTGAAGCGGTGGGGCTCCCTGATACGGTAGGGGTGAGGTAGCCATTTCGCCCACTTGTGGGCCACTTCTGATTTTGCCCCCCGCTCTGAAGCGGTGGGGCTCCCCGATACGGCAGGGGTGAGGTAGCCAATTTGCCCACTTGTGGGCCACTTCTGATTTTGCCCCCCGCTTTGAAGCGGTGGGGCTCCCCGATACGGCGAGGGTGAGGTAGCCATTTCACCCACTTGTGGGCCACTTCTGATTTTGCCCCCCGCTCTGACGCGGTGGGGCTCCCCGATACGGCAGGGGTGAGGTAGCCATTTCGCCCACTTGTGGGCCACTTCTGATTTTGCCCCCCGCTTTGAAGCGGTGGGGCTCCCTGATACGGCAGGGGTGAGGTAGCCATTTCGCCCACTTGTGGGCCACTTCTGATTTTGCCCCCCGCTCTGAAGCGGTGGGGCTCCCCGATACGGCAGGGGTGAGGTAGCCATTTCGCCCACTTGTGGGCCACTTCTGATTTTGCCCCCCGCCCTGACGCGGTGGGGCTCCCCGATACGGCAGGGGTGAGGTAGCCATTTCGCCCACTTGTGGGCCACTTCTGATTTTGCCCCCCGCTTTGAAGCGGTGGGGCTTCCTGATACGGCAGGGGTGAGGTAGCCATTTCGCCCACTTGTGGGCCACGTCTGATTTTGCCTTCCGCTCTGACGCGGTGGGGCTCCCCGATACGGCAGGGGTGAGGTAGCCATTTCGCCCACTTGTGGGCCACTTCTGATTTTGCCCCCTGCTTTGAAGCGGTGGGGCTCCCTGATACGGCAGGGGTGAGGTAGCCATTTCGCCCACTTGTGGGCCACTTCTGATTTTGCCCCCCGCTCTGAAGTGGTGGGGCTCCCCGATACGGCAGGGGTGAGGTAGCCGTTTCGCCCACTTGTGGGCCACTTCTGATTTTGCCCCCTGCTTTGAAGCGGTGGGGCTCCGCGATACGGCAGGGGTGAGGTAGCCATTTCACCCACTTGTGGGCCACTTCTGATTTTGCCCCCCGCTCTGACGCGGTGGGGCTCCCCGATACGGCAGAGGTGAGGTAGCCATTTCGCCCACTTGTGGGCCACTTCTGATTTTGCCCCCCGCTTTGAAGCGGTGGGGCTCCCTTATACGGCAGGGGTGAGGTAGCCATTTCGCCCACTTGTGGGCCACTTCTGATTTTGCCCCCCGCTCTGAAGCGGTGGGGCTCCCCGATACGGCAGGGGTGAGGTAGCCATTTCGCCCACTTGTGGGCCACTTCTGATTTTGCCCCCCGCTCTGAAGCGGTGGGGATCCCCGATACGGCAGGGGTGAGGTAGCAATTTTGCCCACTTGTGGGCCACTTCTGATTTTGCCTTCCGCTTTGAAGCGGTGGGGATCCCCGATACGGCAGGGGTGAGGTTGCCAATTTGCCCACTTGTGGGCCACTTCTGATTTTGCCCCCCGCTCTGGAGCAGTGGGGCTCCCCGATACGGCAGGGGTGAGGTAGCCAATTTGCCCACTTGTGGGCCACTTCTGATTTTGCCCCCCGCTCTGCAGCGGTGGGGATCCCCGATACGGCGGGGGTGAGGTAGCCAATTTGCCCACTTGTTTGGCCACTTCTGATTTTGCCCCCCGCTCTGAAGGGGTGGGGCTCCCCGATACCACAGGGGTGAGGTAGCCATTTCGCCCACTTGTGGGCCACTTCTCATTTTGCCCCCCGCTTTGAAGCGGTGGGGCTCCCCGATACGGCAGGGGTGAGGTAGCCAATTTGCCCACTTGTGGACCACTTCTGATTTTGCCCCCCGCTCTGAAGCGGTGGGGCTCCCCGATACGGTAGGGGTGAGGTAGCCAATTTGCCCACTTGTGGGCCACTTCTGATTTTGCCCCCCGCTCTGAAGCGGTGGGGCTCCCCGATACGGCAGGGGTGAGGTAGCCAATTTGCCTACTTGTGGGCCACTTCTGATTTTGCCCCCCGCTCTAAAGCGGTGGGGCTCCCCGATACGGCAGGGGTGAGGTAGCCAATTTGCCCACTTGTGGGCCACTTCTGATTTTGCCCCCCGCTCTGAAGCGGTGGGGCTCCCCGATGCGGCAGGGGTGAGGTAGCCAATTTGCCCACTTGTGGGCCACTTCTGATTTTGCCCCCCCGCTCTGAAGCGTTGGGGCTCCCCGATACGGCAGGGTTGAGGTAGCCAATTTGCCCACTTGTGGGCCACTTCTGATTTTGCCCCCCTCTCTGAAGCGGTGGGGCTCCCTGATACGGCAGGGGTGAGGAAGCCAATTTGCCCACTTGTGGGCCACTTCTGATTTTGCCCCCCGCTCTGAAGTGGTGGGGCTCCCTGATGCGGCAGGGGTGAGGTAGCCATTTCGCCCACTTGTGGGCCACTTCTGATTTTGCCCCCCGCTCTGAAGTGGTGGGGCTCCCCGATACGGCAGGGGTGAGGAAGCCGTTTCGCCCACTTGTGGGCCACTTCTGATTTTGCCCCCTGCTTTGAAGCGGTGGGGCTCCCCGATACGGCAGGGGTGAGGTAGCCAATTTGCCCACTTGTGCGCCACTTCTAATTTTGCCCCCCGCTCTGAAGCGGTGGGGCTCCCCGATACAGCAGGGGTGAGGTAGCCATTTCGCCCACTTGTGGGCCACTTCTGATTTTGCCCCCCGCTCCGAAGTGGTGGGGCTCCCCGATACGGCAGGGGTGAGGTAGCCATTTCGCCCGCTTGTGGGCCACTTGTGATTTTGCCCCACGCTCTGAAGCGGTGGGGCTCCCCGATACGGCAGGGGTGAGGTTGCCAATTTGCCCACTTGTGGGCCACTTCTGATTTTGCCCCCCGCTCTGAAGCGGTGGGGCTCCCCGATACGGCAGGGGTGAGGAAGCCAATTTGCCCACTTGTGGGCCACTTCTGATTTTGCCCCCCTCTCCGAAGTGGTGGGGATCCCCGATACGGCAGCGGTGAGGAAGCCATTTCGCCCACTTGTGGGCCACTTCTGATTTTGCCCCCCGCTTTGAAGCGGTGGGGCTCCCCGATACGGCAGGGGTGAGGTTGCCAATTTGCCCACTTGTGGGCCACTTCTGATTTTGCCCCCCGCTCTGAAGCGGTGGGGCTCCCCGATACGGCAGGGGTGAGGGAGCCAATTTGCCCACTTGTGGGCCACTTCTGATTTTCTCCCCCGCTCTGAAGCGGTGGGGATCCCCGATACGGCAGGGGTGAGGTAGCCATTTTGCCCACTTGTGGGCCATTTCTGATTTTGCCCCCCGCTCTGAAGCGGTGGGGATCCCCGATACGGCAGGGGTGAGGTAGCCACTTTGCCCACTTGTGGGCCACTTCTGATTTTGCCCCCCGCTTTGAAGCGGTGGGGATCCCGGATACGGCAGGGGTGAGGTAGCCATTTTGCCCACTTGTGGGCCACTTCTGATTTTGCCCCCCGCTCTGAAGCGGTGGGGATGCCCGATACGGCAGGGGTGAGGTAGCCATTTTGCCCACTTGTGGGCCACTTCTGATTTTGCCCCCCGCTCTGAAGCGGTGGGGATCCCCGATACGGCAGGGGTGAGGTAGCCACTTTGCCCACTTGTGGGCCACTTCTGATTTTGCCCCCCGCTCTGAAGCGGTGGGGCTCCCCGATACGGCAGGGCTGAGGTAGCCATTTTGCCCACTTGTGGGCCAGTTCTGATTTTGCCCCCCGCTCTGAAGCGGTGGGGATCCCCGATACGGCAGGGGTGAGGTAGCCATTTTGCCCACTTGTGGGCCACTTCTGATTTTGCTCCCCGCTCTGAAGCGGTGGGGATCCCCGATACGGCAGGTGTGAGGTAGCCATTTTGCCCACTTGTGGGCCACTTCTGATTTTCCCCCCCGCTCTAAAGCGGTGGGGATCCCCGATACGGCAGGGGTGAGGTAGCCACTTTGCCCACTTGTGGGCCACTTCTGATTCTGCCCCCCGCTCTGAAGCGGTGGGGATCCCCGATACGGCAGGGGTGAGGTAGCCACTTTGCCCACTTGTGGGCCACTTCTGATTTTGCCCCCCGCTCTGAAGCGGTGGGGATCCCCGATACGGCGGGGGTGAGGTTGCCAATTTGCCCACTTGTGGGCCACTTCTGATTTTGCCCCCCGCTCTAAAGCGGTGGGGCTCCCCGATACGGCAGGTGTGAGGTAGCCATTTTGCCCACTTGTGGGCCACTTCTGATTTTCCCCCCCGCTCTAAAGCGGTGGGGACCCCCGATACGGCAGGGGTGAGGTAGCCACTTTGCCCACTTGTGGGCCACTTCTGATTCTGCCCCCCGCTCTGAAGCGGTGGGGATCCCCGATACGGCAGGGGTGAGGTAGCCACTTTGCCCACTTGTGGGCCACTTCTGATTTTGCCCCCCGCTCTGAAGCGGTGGGGATCCCCGATACGGCGGGGGTGAGGTTGCCAATTTGCCCACTTGTGGGCCACTTCTGATTTTGCCCCCCGCTCTGAAGCGGTGGGGCTCCCCGATACGGCAGGGGTGAGGTAGCCATTTTGCCCACTTGTGGGCCACTTCTGATTTTGCCCCCCGCTTTGAAGCGGTGGGGCTTCCTGATACGGCAGGGGTGAGGTAGCCATTTCGCCCACTTGTGGGCCACTTCTGATTTTGCCTCCCGCTCTGACGCGGTGGGGCTCCCCGATACGGCAGGGGTGAGGTAGCCATTTCGCCCACTTGTGGGCCACTTCTGATTTTGCCCCCCGCTTTGAAGCGGTGGGGTTCCCCGATACGGCAGGGGTGAGGTAGCCATTTCGCCCACTTGTGGGCCACTTCTGATTTTGCCCCCCGCTCTGAAGTGGTGGGGCTCCCCGATACGGCAGGGGTGAGGTAGCCGTTTCGCCCACTTGTGGGCCACTTCTGATTTTGCCCCCCGCTTTGAAGCGGTGGGGCTCCGCGATACGGCAGGGGTGAGGTAGCCATTTCACCCACTTGTGGGCCACTTCTGATTTTGCCCCCCGCTCTGACGCGGTGGGGCTCCCCGATACGGCAGAGGTGAGGTAGCCATTTCGCCCACTTGTGGGCCACTTCTGATTTTGCCCCCCGCTTTGAAGCGGTGGGGCTCCCTGATACGGCAGGGGTGAGGTAGCCATTTCGCCCACTTGTGGGCCACTTCTGATTTTGCCCCCCGCTTTGAAGCGGTGGGGCTCCCTGATACGGCAGGGGTGAGGTAGCCATTTCGCCCACTTGTGGGCCACTTCTGATTTTGCCTTCCGCTTTGAAGCGGTGGGGATCCCCGATACGGCAGGGGTGAGGTAGCCATTTTGCCCACTTGTGGGCCAGTTCTGATTTTGCCCCCCGCTCTGAAGCGGTGGGGCTCCCCGATACGGCAGGGGTGAGGTAGCCAATTTGCCCACTTGTGGGCCACTTCTGATTTTGCCCCCCGCTCTGCAGCGGTGGGGATCCCCGATACGGCGGGGGTGAGGTAGCCAATTTGCCCACTTGTTTGGCCACTTCTGATTTTGCCCCCCGCTCTGAAGCGGTGGGGCTCCCCGATACGACAGGGGTGAGGTAGCCAATTTGCCCACTTGTGGGCCACTTCTGACTTTGCCCCCCGCTCTGAAGTGGTGGGGCCCCCCGATACGGTAGGGGTGAGGAAGCCATTTCGCCCACTTGTGGGCCACTTCTCATTTTGCCCCCCGCTTTGAAGCGGTGGGGCTCCCCGATACGGCAGGGGTGAGGTAGCCAATTTGCCCACTTGTGGACCACTTCTGATTTTGCCCCCCGCTCTGAAGCGGTGGGGCTCCCCGATACCGTAGGGGTGAGGTAGCCAATTTGCCCACTTGTGGGCCACTTCTGATTTTCCCCCCCTCTCTGAAGCGGTGGGGCTCCCCGATACGGCAGGGGTGAGGTAGCCAATTTGCCTACTTGTGGGCCACTTCTGATTTTGCCCCCCGCTCTAAAGCGGTGGGGCTCCCCGATACGGCAGGGGTGAGGTAGCCAATTTGCCCACTTGTGGGCCACTTCTGATTTTGCCCCCCTCTCTGAAGCGATGGGGATCCCCGATACGGCAGGGGTGAGGTAGCCAATTTGCCCACTTGTGGGCCACTTCTGATTTTGCCCCCCGCTCTGAAGCGGTGGGGCTCCCCGATATGGCAGGGGTGAGGTAGCCAATTTGCCCACTTGTGGGCCACTTCTGATTTTGCCCCCCGCTCTAAAGCGGTGGGGCTCCCCGATACGGCAGGGGTGAGGTAGCCAATTTGCCCACTTGTGGGCCACTTCTGATTTTGCCCCCCGCTCTGAAGCGTTGGGGCTCCCCGATACGGCAGGGGTGAGGTAGCCAATTTGCCCACTTGTGGGCCACTTCTGATTTTGCTTCCCTCTCTGAAGCGGTGGGGATCCCCGATACGGCAGGGGTGAGGTAGCCAATTTGCCCACTTGTGGGCCACTTCTGATTTTGCCCCCCGCTCTGAAGTGGTGGGGCTCCCTGATGCGGCAGGGGTGAGGTAGCCATTTCGCCCACTTGTGGGCCACTTCTGATTTTGCCCCCCGCTCTGAAGTGGTGGGGCTCCCCGATACGGCAGGGGTGAGGAAGCCGTTTCGCCCACTTGTGGGCCACTTCTGATTTTGCCCCCTGCTTTGAAGCGGTGGGGCTCCCCGATACGGCAGGGGTGAGGTAGCCATTTTGCCCACTTGTGGGCCACTTCTGATTTTGCCCCCCGCTCTGAAGCGGTGGGGATCCCCGATACGGCAGGGGTGAGGTAGCCATTTTGCCCACTTGTGGGCCATTTCTGATTTTGCCCCCCGCTCTGAAGTGGTGGGGCTCCCCGATACGGCAGGGGTGAGGTAGCCATTTCGCCCACTTGTGGGCCACTTCTGATTTTGCCCCACGCTCTGAAGCGGTGGGGCTCCCCGATACGGCAGGGGTTAGGAAGCCAATTTGCCCACTTGTGGGCCACTTCTGATTTTGCCCCCCTCTCTGAAGTGGTGGGGCTCCCCGATACGGCAGGGGTGAGGAAGCCATTTCGCCCACTTGTGGGCCACTTCTGATTTTGCCCCCCGCTTTGAAGCGGTGGGGCTCCCCGATACGGCAGGGGTGAGGTAGCCATTTCGCCCACTTGTGGGCCACTTCTGATTTTGCCCCCCGCTCTGAAGCGGTGGGGATCCCCGATACGGCAGGGGTGAGGTAGCCAATTTGCCCACTTGTGGGCCACTTCTGATTTTGCCCCCCGCTCTGAAGTGGTGGGGCTCCCTGATGCGGCAGGGGTGAGGTAGCCATTTCGCCCACTTGTGGGCCACTTCTGATTTTGCCCCCCGCTCTGAAGTGGTGGGGCTCCCCGATACGGCAGGGGTGAGGAAGCCGTTTCGCCCACTTGTGGGCCACTTCTGATTTTGCCCCCTGCTTTGAAGCGGTGGGGCTCCCCGATACGGCAGGGGTGAGGTAGCCATTTTGCCCACTTGTGGGCCACTTCTGATTTTGCCCCCCGCTCTGAAGCGGTGGGGATCCCCGATACGGCAGGGGTGAGGTAGCCATTTTGCCCACTTGTGGGCCATTTCTGATTTTGCCCCCCGCTCTGAAGTGGTGGGGCTCCCCGATACGGCAGGGGTGAGGTAGCCATTTCGCCCGCTTGTGGGCCACTTGTGATTTTGCCCCACGCTCTGAAGCGATGGGGCTCCCCGATACGGCAGGGGTTAGGAAGCCAATTTGCCCACTTGTGGGCCACTTCTGATTTTGCCCCCCTCTCTGAAGTGGTGGGGCTCCCCGATACGGCAGGGGTGAGGAAGCCATTTCGCCCACTTGTGGGCCACTTCTGATTTTGCCCCCCGCTTTGAAGCGGTGGGGCTCCCCGATACGGCAGGGGTGAGGTAGCCATTTCGCCCGTTTGTGGGCCACTTCGGATTTTGCCCCCCGCTCTGAAGCGGTGGGGATCCCCGATACGGCAGGGGTGAGGTAGCCATTTTGCCCACTTGTGGGCCATTTCTGATTTTGCCCCCCGCTCTGAAGCGGTGGGGATCCCCGATACGGCAGGGGTGAGGTAGCCACTTTGCCCACTTGTGGGCCACTTCTGATTTTGCCCCCCGCTTTGAAGCGGTGGGGATCCCGGATACGGCAGGGGTGAGGTAGCCATTTTGCCCACTTGTGGGCCACTTCTGATTTTGCCCCCCGCTCTGAAGCGGTGGGGATGCCCGATACGGCAGGGGTGAGGTAGCCATTTTGCCCACTTGTGGGCCACTTCTGATTTTGCCCCCCGCTCTGAAGCGGTGGGGATCCCCGATACGGCAGGGGTGAGGTAGCCACTTTGCCCACTTGTGGGCCACTTCTGATTTTGCCCCCCGCTCTGAAGCGGTGGGGCTCCCCGATACGGCAGGGCTGAGGTAGCCATTTTGCCCACTTGTGGGCCACTTCTGATTTTGCCCCCCGCTCTGAAGCGGTGGGGATCCCCGATACGGCAGGGGTGAGGTAGCCATTTTGCCCACTTGTGGGCCTCTTCTGATTTTGCTCCCCGCTCTGAAGCGGTGGGGCTCCCCGATACGGCACGGGTGAGGTAGCCATTTTGCCCACTTGTGGGCCACTTCTGATTTTGCCCCCCGCTCTAAAGCGGTGGGGATCCCCGATACGGCAGGGGTGAGGTAGCCACTTTGCCCACTTGTGGGCCACTTCTGATTCTGCCCCCCGCTCTGAAGCGGTGGGGATCCCCGATACGGCAGGGGTGAGGTAGCCACTTTGCCCACTTGTGGGCCACTTCTGATTTTGCCCCCCGCTCTGAAGCGGTGGGGATCCCCGATACGGCAGGGGTGAGGTAGCCATTTTGCCCACTTGTGGGCCACTTCTGATTTTGCCCCCCGCTCTGAAGCGGTGGGGCTCCCCGATACGGCAGGGGTGAGGTAGCCATTTTGCCCACTTGTGGGCCACTTCTGATTTTGCCCCCCGCTCTGAAGCGGTGGGGATCCCCGATACGGCAGGGGTGAGGTAGCCACTTTGCCCACTTGTGGGCCACTTCTGATTTTGCCCCCCGCTCTGAAGCGGTGGGGCTCCCCGATACGGCAGGGGTGAGGTAGCCATTGTGCCCACTTGTGGGCCACTTCTGATTTTGCCCCCCGCTCTGAAGCGGTGGGGATCCCCGATACGGCAGGGGTGAGGTAGCCACTTTGCCCACTTGTGGGCCACTTCTGATTTTGCCCCCCGCTCTGAAGCGGTGGGGCTCCCCGATACGGCAGGGGTGAGGTAGCCATTTTGCCCACTTGTGGGCCACTTCTGATTTTGCCCCCCGCTCTGAAGCGGTGGGGATCCCCGATACGGCAGGGGTGAGGTAGCCATTTTGCCCACTTGTGGGCCACTTCTGATTTTGCCCCCCGCTCTGAAGCGGTGGGGATGCCCGATACGGCAGGGGTGAGGTAGCCATTTCGCCCACTTGTGGGCCCCTTCTGATTTTGCCCCCCGCTCTGAAGTGGTGGGGCTCCCCGATACGGCAGGGGTGAGGTAGCCATTTTGCCCACTTGTGGGCCACTTCTGATTTTGCCCCCCGCTCTAAAGCGGTGGGGATCCCCGATACGGCAGGGGTGAGGTAGCCACTTTGCCCACTTGTGGGCCACTTCTGATTCTGCCCCCCGCTCTGAAGCGGTGGGGATGCCCGATACGGCAGGGGTGAGGTAGCCATTTCGCCCACTTGTGGGCCCCTTCTGATTTTGCCCCCCGCTCTGAAGCGGTGGGGCTCCCCGATACGGCAGGGGTGAGGTAGCCATTTTGCCCACTTGTGGGCCACTTCTGATTTTGCCCCCCGCTCTGAAGCGGTGGGGATCCCCGATACGGCAGGGGTGAGGTAGCCACTTTGCCCACTTGTGGGCCACTTCTGATTCTGCCCCCCGCTCTGAAGCGGTGGGGATCCCCGATACGGCAGGGGTGAGGTAGCCACTTTGCCCACTTGTGGGCCACTTCTGATTTTGCCCCCCGCTCTGAAGCGGTGGGGATCCCCGATACGGCAGGGGTGAGGTAGCCATTTTGCCCACTTGTGGGCCACTTCTGATTTTGCCCCCCGCTCTGAAGCGGTGGGGATCCCCGATACGGCAGGGGTGAGGTAGCCACTTTGCCCACTTGTGGGCCACTTCTGATTTTGCCCCCCGCTCTGAAGCGGTGGGGCTCCCCGATACGGCAGGGGTGAGGTAGCCATTGTGCCCACTTGTGGGCCACTTCTGATTTTGCCCCCCGCTCTGAAGCGGTGGGGATCCCCGATACGGCAGGGGTGAGGTAGCCACTTTGCCCACTTGTGGGCCACTTCTGATTTTGCCCCCCGCTCTGAAGCGGTGGGGCTCCCCGATACGGCAGGGGTGAGGTAGCCATTTTGCCCACTTGTGGGCCACTTCTGATTTTGCCCCCCGCTCTGAAGCGGTGGGGATCCCCGATACGGCAGGGGTGAGGTAGCCATTTTGCCCACTTGTGGGCCACTTCTGATTTTGCCCCCCGCTCTGAAGCGGTGGGGATGCCCGATACGGCAGGGGTGAGGTAGCCATTTCGCCCACTTGTGGGCCACTTCTGATTTTGCCCCCCGCTCTGAAGCGGTGGGGATCCCCGATACGGCAGGGGTGAGGTAGCCACTTTGCCCACTTGTGGGCCACTTCTGATTTTGCCCCCCGCTCTGAAGCGGTGGGGATCCCCGATACGGCAGGGATTAGGTAGCCATTGTGCCCACTTGTGGGCCACTTCTGATTTTGCCCCCCGCTCTGAAGCGGTGGGGATCCCCGATACGGCAGGGGTGAGGTAGCCACTTTGCCCACTTGTGGGCCACTTCTGATTTTGCCTTCCGCTCTGAAGCGGTGGGGCTCCCCGATACGGCAGGGGTGAGGTAGCCACTTTGCCCACTTGTGGGCCACTTCTGATTTTGCCCCCCGCTCTGAAGCGGTGGGGATCCCCGATACGGCAGGGGTGAGGTAGCCATTTTGCCCCCTTGTGGGCCACGTCTGATTTTGCCCCCCGCTCTGAAGCGGTGGGGATCCCCGATACGGCAGGGGTGAGGTAGCCATTTTGCCCACTTGTGGGCCACTTCTGATTTTGCCCCCCGCTCTGAAGCGGTGGGGATCCCCGATACGGCAGGGGTGAGGTAGCCATTTTGCCCACTTGTGGGCCACTTCTGATTCTGCCCCCCGCTCTGAAGCGGTGGGGATCCACGATACGGCAGGGGTGAGGTAGCCATTTTGCCCACTTGTGGGCCACTTCTGATTTTGCCCCCCGCTCTGAAGCGGTGGGGATCCCCGATACGGCAGGGGTGAGGTAGCCATTTTGCCCACTTGTGGGCCACTTCTGATTTTGCCCCCCGCTCTGAAGCGGTGGGGATCCCCGATACGGCAGGGGTGAGGTAGCCAATTTGCCCACTTGTGGGCCACTTCTGATTTTGCCCCCCCGCTTTGAAGCGGTGGGGCTCCCCGATACGGCAGGGGTGAGGTAGCCATTTTGCCCACTTGTGGGCCACTTCTGATTTTGCCCCCCCGCTCTGAAGCGGTGGGGATCCCCGATACGGCAGGGGTGAGGTAGCCACTTTGCCCACTTGTGGGCCACTTCTGATTCTGCCCCCCGCTCTGCAGCGGTGGGGATCCCCGATACGGCAAGGGTGAGGTAGCCACTTTGCCCACTTGTGGGCCACTTCTGATTTTGGGGCTAGGGTAGTGATGTGTTGCATGAAACCCTAACCCTATTCCCCTTCATATTGGGAGTGGGGTTAGTGTAGTGATGTGTTACATGAAACCCTAACCGTATTCCCTTTCATATCGGGATTGGGGTTAGGGTCGTGGTGTGTTGCATGAAATTGTAACCCCATTCCCTTCAATGTTGGGAATGGAGATAGGGTAGTGGAGTCTTACACGAAACTCTAAACCTATTCCCTTCCATATTGGGAGCGGGGTTAGGTTAGTGATGTGTTACATGAAACCCCAATATGCCCCAATATGCAAGAATATGCATATTACACTCACGTGTGCACCGCCATTCCTTCCCACCCTACGGCTCGCTGCGCTAGATGCGGGGGCCAGCTCCCGCACCCCCCTTAAATATCAAGACTCGTGCATTGCTACAGATCGCCTTTGGTGTGCACCGCCTTGTGTATGCACCGCATTTCTCATGGTTAGCGGATAAACGGGAGGGGCATACGGGTAAACGGAGTGGCATTCATCCTTCCCACACTACGGCTCGCTGCGCTTGATGCGGGGGCCAGCCCCCGCATCCCCCTTAAATAACAAGACTTCTGCACTGCTACAGACCGCCTTTTGTGTCTATCACCTTGTGTGTGCACCGCATCTCCCGTTGTCAGCGGGTAAACGGGAGGGCCATGCGTGTAAGCAGAGTGGCATTTGGTGTAAAATGTGCATATTCTTGCATGTTGGGGGCCTTTGGCCCCACATCGGGCGCTACGCGCCCGTCCCGGCGGGTCCTCCGGACCGCCAGGTCGGGGGGGGGGGGTGCTAAACAGGGGGCGGGGGGGCTAAAGCTCTCATATGCCATACACACGCACGCAAACACACACACACAGACACACACACATATATATATATATATATATGGCATAACTACTGCAGTATGCCTACCAGGGTATAGGGGCAAGAGGTGGGCTTGGGTTCGGGAGTAGGGGACCCCCCCCCTATTTTGGGGACGGGATGATTAGGATCCTAGTAGGAGTGATGTCATACCCTATTTTTAGCCATTGTGAGCCCTTGATAGGGGCAAATACCCCCTAATAACCATCCAATTCACTTTCAAAACATGTTTTTTTGTGTTTCCCGACCCCAAAATGGGGGGGGGGGTCCCCTACTCCCCATCACAAGCCCACCTCTTGCCTCTATACCCTGGTAGGCATACTGCAGTAGTTATGCCATATATATATATATATATATATATATATATATATATATATATATATATATATATATATATATATATATATATATATATATATATATATATATATACATATATATATATATATATATATATATATATATATATATATATATATATATATATATATGACATAAGTCGACCCCCCCCCCCCAAGGACCCACTGGCCGGGGTTGGGTTGGGGTTAGGGACCCCCCCCCCTATTTTGGGGTCGAGAAATTCAAAAAAAGAGGAATTAGAGTGATCTGACACAGTGGTGGGTCGCTATGACACTTCAAAGTTGCAAAAAATAGGTATTTCTTACCGAGTGACATCATCCCCCAAAATAGCCTCAAATATGCAAGGTTGGCCCAAAAAATGGTATGATGGCCCTTCTCCTTCCCCTAGCGAGGCGAAAGGGTGATAAATGGATCGCACGGAAGGCATTAACGGCAATGGTTTGGGGTGTTGGTGGTTTTTGTTACGTAGAGAGGGCTATTTTTAGGATTTTGGGGCTAATTTTGGGGATGATGTCACTTGCTAAGAAAGACCTATTTTTAGCAACTTTGAAGTGTCATAGCGGCCCACCACCGTCTCCAATCACTATCATCCCTCTTTTTTTTGAATTTCTCCACCCCAAAATAGGGGGGGGGTCCCTAACCCCAACCGAACCCCGGCCGGTGGGTCCCTAGGGGGGGGGGGTGCCGTGTCGACTTGTGCCATATATACATGTATGTAATATATGTGGCTTATACCCCCCCCCCCCGTGTTGGGGGCGCCTTTGGCACCGCCCCGGGCTTCCTCGCTTGCTTCGCTCGCTGGAATTACATGCCCGTGTGCACGGGTAAACGGCATGGTTGACCCCCTTCCCCAATATTGGCACTTCGCGTCTACCTGGGAAGACAGTGTCTACCTGGGCAGACCGCGTCTACCTGGGGCAGACCGAGTCTCCACCCTACAGACCGCCATACCTATGTGCACGGGTAAATGGTGTTAGTGGACCGTTTTTTTGGCCCCCTTCGGCCTGCTTCCCAAATATTGGCACTTCACGTCTACAACATGCAGACAATGTCTACAATTAGCAGACTGTGTCGAGCAGACCGCGTCTACATGTGGCAAACAGTGTCTACAGACTACACCAGAATTTTCATGTTCAGCGGGCAAACGGAGTGGCATTCAGTGTGAAATGTGCATATTCTTGCATATTGGAGCCGTTCGGCCCCACACGGGGTGCTACGCGCTTCGCCCCCCCCCCCCCAAGGGGGGGCATGGATCGTATATACCATATGTCTATATTTCCAGGAGAGGGGCGTAGTAATGTGTATATGACTTATGAGAGCTTTGCCCCCCCCCTCCTGTCTGCCCCCCCCCCGGGAGTCTGGGGGCGCCTCCCTTCCAGGCTTCCGCGCTCGCTTTGCTCGCTCGGAATACATGCCCGTGTACACAGGTAAACGCCGTTAGCGGCTCGTTCTTGGGGGAAGTGTCTTTGGGCGAAGTGCCCCAATATTGGCACTTCGCGTCTACCTGGGCAAACAGTGTCTTTCTGGAGCAGACCGCGTCCGCACCCTACAGACCGCCATACCCATGTGCATGGGTAAACGGCGTTAGTGGACCATTTTTTGGGACCAGGGCGATTTTGTCTTTTCTTTGATGTGTGTTGTTGGCTACTTTTTCGTGTTGGCCCCTTCTTTCTCCATTGAACCCTAACCCACCAACTAATCTTTTATACACCTACTACTTGCGGTGTATCCTATGCCCACCTATTGGTTTGCCCTCCTCTCCCTACCATCTTCCCTTGGCCCTTCCGTCTCCATTGAACCCTGTAGACCGTAAGCCACCAATTAATCTTTTGTACACCTCATACTTGGGGTGTATCCAATGTCCACCCATTGGTACCCGCTCCCCTCCCTGTTATCATCAATCTGCGCCACAGCTCTGTTGCCTTGCCCATGCTTGGAGTACCCAAAATGTCTGTGGGGGTGAGTTTGCCTTACTTCACCTCTTCGAGTTGCACCGGTGGACTTATTGGATTCTTTCCCTCAACACTCGAGCTGATAGCTCAAACAAAAAAACAATATGGGGGTACACTCGTGCTGACACTCAAAAAGGAACAATATGAATAGATATATTTTTGAATGTCACGCGAGCACGCTCGCGTGACCCTTCGGCACGCTCGCGTGCCTCTTTGCCCTAGCAGTGCCTCCACCTCATTGCCTTCAAAGCACTCCTTCCAGCCCTCATCCTCATTCCCTACAAATTTGTCTCTGCGGTCCACATCCCTGGAACCCGGTCGGTGGTAGCTGCATCATCTTCGTCTCCTGGGGATGGGTGCCTGCCGCCCTTGTCCTCATTCTGTATGCAGCAGTGCCTGCCGCCGCCGTCGTCTTCCCCTTCCAAAACATTTCCTCTGGACTTCTTCTAATCCCCTGTGCAGCAGTCCCCGCAGCCTCCCTCCTCATCCCCTGTAA
Source organism: Eutreptiella sp. 'Long Island Sound 2002' (assembly GCA_964036045.1). Taxonomy (NCBI): domain Eukaryota; phylum Euglenozoa; class Euglenophyceae; order Eutreptiales; family Eutreptiaceae; genus Eutreptiella; species Eutreptiella sp. 'Long Island Sound 2002'. Next base: position 40,475,817 of record OZ038396.1, read on the forward strand.
AGCGGTCTGTGGCAGCTCCTTCATCCTTCTGTCCTCTGGATGCTGGCCTCCTCCTCATTCTCGCACAGGCAAAGACTCCCTTACTGTGGTGCCTGGTAATGCCAAAGTACGATTCAAATGCCTAGTCTCCCGACCATTGAACACACAGCACGTAGTAGAATACTAAGAAATTGTGTACAACTGTTTATTGCTCAGGTTGCACGGAAGAGGCCGCGGCAAGAGCTGCGCACGGTTGGCGCTACCAGAAAGCGCGCAAAGGTATGCCCTTCCAGTCGAGTGCAGGGCATGGGTAAGAGACGCAAGGACACACTGATAAGAGTCAGCAGCAGTTTCAAATCGCTGCTGCAGTGGCGTAGTGCAAGGATCCATTTCTACACGCAAACTCATGATTGCACACACCCAGCTGGTCAGCATAGAGTCATCAGGGGGACATTAGCGAGGACATTTCGGACTGCAACTCGTTATTTTGTCTTTGAACAATAACATTAGCCCCCTTCCCATCAGTACGGGATTTCATAGCTATGGTCTTTATGGTGTTGGGGTGTGGGGGGCCTTCTGCAGGTCCCTATTTGCAACTTACGAATTACACAGTGACCACTGGAGCTCTTTTTAGATGGGAGGCTGAGAACCGCTGATGGCTCAAATGTCGTGCCCCAAAGTGACCTGGGTCGAAAGGTTCCCCTCCACGATATACACCTCAAAATTGTCAATGCATCATGGATATCATTTTGAGGTGTAGATGTCGTGTTTCTTGCCCCCCCCCCCCCCCCCTTGATCCCCTCGGTGGCCTCTTTTGGTTGGGACACATCAGTTCGTAATTGCTACCTCGTATTGGGCGTGGGCGGTGCAGTGTGGGTTCCACAACCCACCGGGGGCTGATAAGTCAAACAAAACCTAATGCCATATTGATCCTTACTGTATTGACTACCACAGCTCGCCGCCACGGTAAAAAAGAAGTGGAGGGGTCAAGACAGCCACTGGCAGACTTTTTGACCAAGCACATTTCGTAAAAGGAAGAACGGGTGACTGTCGGGGCCCCGTAAGGAAACCACTGAAGGACAAAATGTCACATAGGGGGCACCTCCGTTCTATATCTAACCGGTCCTGCTTCCCTGCCATCGCAGTTATGACAAATGCAATAATTGCAATGGATCTATATGTCCGGTTCGCCTGGCTTGGACCATATCGGGGGAAAGGACCTACAAAATGTCCGTCAACCTTCTCGATGGTGTCAGTGCAAGAGGAGCGTCCCCTACTTCGAGGCTTTCATACAAAGTGTTTAAAAGATCAAAATCGGTGGTTCTCAGCACATATTCCTGCTTCAATGCATCAATTTGGCGACCACCATCATCATTATCGAACTGACAGTTGAGGAACAGGGTGAGTGCTGTATTCATGGGGTCTAGTGACTCCGTTTGTCCGTGTCCGTCATTGCATCCTCCCAACACCTGCCATAAAGGGTCGATGGCATGGGAATAAGGGGCCACACCGCCGTGGTGCGGATCTGCGATGCGTGGCAGGTGGTTGCTTTGTGTGTCGCCCTCTCCTCCAGATCGCAGTACCAGTGCCAAGTGCCAACCCCTTCGACCAGCTGGCCACCACCAACAGCATCACCGCCTCCACCACCACCAGCAGCACCAGCAGCAGCAGCACCAGCACCAGCAGTGCTGCCGCCGCCGCCGCCACAAGCAGCAGCCGCAGCCGCAGCCGCAGCACCCCTGCCACCGCTGCCAGCAGCCACCACCAAAGCAACAACAACACCGCTGCCGCCGTTGCGGCCGCTACCACACCCGCTGCAACGTCTGAGGTGCTCCCCCATCCTTCATCTGACCAAACCCGCCACCGCCCTAGTGAGTGAACCCCAATTTTACAAGCCTAATGACCCAACTTTAGGTAATGACTGCACTCAACAGTACTGCATTGTCATGGGAAATTCAACAACGTAGCCAATAGCCCACCAAACAGCACAACAATGAACACACTGAAGGTGGTGTGAATGCATGGTCCATGCATCGAAGCTGCATGCCGAAATATCCGCAGGCAGCCATTGACCATTCACAATGATAAAATATCCTATGTGAAGCATGTTTTAGACGTCCTTCATGTGTTTTTCACCCCATTTGGGTGTTGGAGGGGGGCTGAGGCGGCTTTGAAGGGGCTGCGGCACAACCTGCTTATGCAATTTTCCACCCTTTGCAGCTCAAAATGGGAAATTTTTCAAACCAAAATTCAAAATTCAAAATTTTCATTTTCTGACCATTCACAATGATCAAATATCCTGTGTAAAGCATGTTTTAGTCCTACTTTATGCGTTTTTCACCCTATTTGCGTGTTCACCCGGGGCTGGGGGGCTTCTGAATGACTTTGTGACTAACCCAGTGATTGACTGACTGTGCCCCCTCCCTTTTCGAGGTGCCTTGCCTTTAGGCAATAGAATTTTATCGTGAAGGATATTTTGCGATATGACTATGAAACTCCCAATATCAATGGTGGTGTCTGTGTCCAAATTAAAAAACTCAACGTTGGTGTCTATGAGTGAAATCATCACAAAGAGACTTCTCTGCAGCTCTTGTAACATCCAAGTACGATTCAAATGCCTGGTCTCCCACCCAGTGAACAGCTCTCAGTAGAATCCGAGGAAATTGTGTACAATTGTTTGTTGTTCAGGTTGCACGGAAGAGGCCGCGGCAAGAGCTGCGCACGGTTGGCGCTACCAGAAAGCGCGCAAAGGTATGCCCTTCCAGTCGAGTGCAGGGCATGGGTAAGAGACGCAAGGATACACTGATAAGAGTCAGCAGCAGTTTCAAATCGCTGCTGCAGTGGCGTAGTGCAAGGATCCATTTCTACACGCAAACTCATGATTGCACACACCCAGCTGGTCAGCATAGAGTCATCAGGGGGATATTAGCGAGGACATTTCGGACTGCAACTCGTTATTTTGTCTTTGAACAATAACATTAGCCCCCTTCCCATCAGTACGGGATTTCATAGCTATGGTCTTTATGGTGTTGGGGTGTGGGGGGCCTTCTGCAGGTCCCTATTTGCAACTTACGAATTACACAGTGACCACTGGAGCTCTTTTTAGATGGGAGGCTGAGAACCGCTGATGGCTCAAATGTCGTGCCCCAAAGTGACCTGGGTCGAAAGGTTCCCCTCCACGATATACAGCTCAAAATTGTCAATGCATCATGGATATCATTTTGAGGTGTAGATGTCGTGTTTCTTGCCCCCCCCCCCCCCCTTGATCCCCTCGGTGGCCTCTTTTGGTTGGGACACATCAGTTCGTAATTGCTACCTCGTATTGGGCGTGGGCGGTGCAGTGTGGGTTCCACAACCCACCGGGGGCTGATAAGTCAAACAAAACCTAATGCCATATGGATCCTTACTGTATTGACTACCACAGCTCGCCGCCACGGTAAAAAAGAAGTGGAGGGGTCAAGACAGCCACTGGCAGACTTTTTGACCAAGCACATTTCGTAAAAGGAAGAACGGGTGACTGTCGGGGCCCCGTAAGGAAACCACTGAAGGACAAAATGTCACATAGGGGGCACCTCCGTTCTATATCTAACCGGTCCTGCTTCCCTGCCATCGCAGTTATGACAAATGCAATAATTGCAATGGATCTATATGTCCGGTTCGCCTGGCTTGGACCATATCGGGGGAAAGGACCTACAAAATGTCCGTCAACCTTCTCGATGGTGTCAGTGCAAGAGGAGCGTCCCCTACTTCGAGGCTTTCATACAAAGTGTTTAAAAGATCAAAATCGGTGGTTCTCAGCACATATTCCTGCTTCAATGCATCAATTTGGCGACCACCATCATCATTATCGAACTGACAGTTGAGGAACAGGGTGAGTGCTGTATTCATGGGGTCTAGTGACTCCGTTTGTCCGTGTCCGTCATTGCATCCTCCCAACACCTGCCATAAAGGGTCGATGGCATGGGAATAAGGGGCCACACCGCCGTGGTGCGGATCTGCGATGCGTGGCAGGTGGTTGCTTTGTGTGTCGCCCTCTCCTCCAGATCGCAGTACCAGTGCCAAGTGCCAACCCCTTCGACCAGCTGGCCACCACCAACAGCATCACCGCCACCACCACCACCAGCAGCACCAGCAGCAGCAGCACCAGCACCAGCAGTGCTGCCGCCGCCGCCGCCACAAGCAGCAGCCGCAGCCGCAGCCGCAGCACCCCTGCCACCGCTGCCAGCAGCCACCACCAAAGCAACAACAACACCGCTGCCGCCGTTGCGGCCGCTACCACACCCGCTGCAACGTCTGAGGTGCTCCCCCATCATTCATCTGACCAAACCCGCCACCGCCCTAGTGAGTGAACCCCAATTTTACAAGCCTAATGACCCAACTTTAGGTAATGACTGCACTCAACAGTACTGCATTGTCATGGGAAATTCAACAACGTAGCCAATAGCCCACCAAACAGCACAACAATGAACACACTGAAGGTGGTGTGAATGCATGGTCCATGCATCGAAGCTGCATGCCGAAATATCCGCAGGCAGCCACCGAAAGCAGCTTCAAAGTGGTTGGAGGGGGGCAATTGCGCTACACACACCGCTGCTGGAGGGCAGACAGGAGAATGTCTGATGACGTGAAAAGCCATTTATCACCGGGATGACTCGTCAAAACTCCAGTGTCTGGTGAAAAGATTCTGCCACACACTGATCGCTGAACACACCACCCCGCACCCCAAAGGACAGCGCATCACACATTTTTGGCTGAGATGGAGGTAGGGCTTTCAGATACAGTCCACAATGCAGTTGTAAACACAGTGCCACCAGGCCTACGTTCTCATCCCCCACTGCCAACCCATTCCACTGCTGACCACTTACTTGTCCTCTAGTGAGCACTTATTTGTCCTCTGGTGACTTGTGGGCGCCTGTGGGCTTGCTCTCGCGGTGAAAAGAATGTTGTGACAGTGTACACTTCTGCTTGAAGGTTGTCTTTCGAATCATGGTTGCAATTGATTGAGTCCTTTCCCTTTGCAATTGTTCTCTGGTGGCTGGCAAATGGAGAAAATTGCAACGGGCCTCCGGTGCTGATCCCCTGGCGGACTTGATGACTCGACCCTGCATGAAGTCCTGTCACAACCCAGCCCAACCCCTCTTTTCGAGGCCCCAGGTTGTGTCCAGGGTGGGTGTTATGAATAGACCTACCAAGACTGATTTCTCCTGCCCTCTCCTACAATTGAAAGTTTGCCCACCCCACTTCTGTATGGGGTGCTTGCTGAATACCACGGTGTCTTGTGAAGTGAGCTTATCAATTTGATCATCCCCCACCACCCCTCTGCAGACCTTGCAAAAATTGTCCCTGGGTCACATTTGTATTGCTTTTGAGGGGGTCTCTGCCATTTCCTGCACCTCTAGTGAGCGCAGGCACACCCCTCTATATGCTTGTTGCAGGGCATGGATGTGGATGATGATGCGTCGTATGCTCCGCAGGTATGCGCATGGCTCATGCGTGCCTGTACCGTGATTGCAAAGGAGTCAGGCAGTGGCAGAGGGATCAGAGTAGGGGTGTTGATGGTGTTATGAACGGGGTGTTGGAATCACGCTCAGTGTGTCAATGGTAAGTCAATTCACTAGATTCTGCACTGCAGTAGGTAGTCAGAACCTAAGGAGAACCTTTTTGTTTTAGCTCACTGCTTTTGTAGAGGGTTGCAGGCGTTGAGAGTACTTGAGAAGTGGTTCAGGAGTATGCAGGGTTCTTAAGGGTGTGTGGGTGGTACTGAGACGTGTGAACCCAAATCATACTTCTGTGGGTGGCTCCGTCTTAGTGTTTTCCCCAACCCCCAGTAACAACCATCAACAGTGCTAAGTAGCCCTGTGCCACCCATAACCCACAACAACAGTATCTCCATCTCGCGGCCATTCGAGAGGCCATCAGGAAATAACAGCAACCATCCAGAGCACGCCAGGAATTAACAGCACCCATCGAGAGCCCACCAAGAATAAACAACAACCATCCAGAGCCCATCAGGAATAAACAGCAACCATCCAGAGCCCATCACGAATAAACAGCAACCATCCGGAGCCCACCAAGAATAAACAACAATCATCCAGAGCTTACCATGAATAAACAGCAACCATCCAGAGCCCATCACGAAATAACAGCATGCATCGAGAGCCCATCAGGAATAAACAGCAACCATCCAGAGCCCACCAAGAAATAACAGCAACCATCCAGAGCCCATCACGAAGTAACAGAAACCATCCAGAGCCCATCAGGAAGTAACAGCAACCATGCAGAGTGCATGAAGAATTATCAATGTCTACAAAACCATGCAGGAAAGAAACGTCAAAAACGAAGCAAAAAAACAATGAAAAGTAACAGTCACGCAAAGCGCAGCCATAAACAAGGTTTTGCAATAAAGTAAGTACCAAACAGTAGAAAGCATGCAATAGTGTGTACAAAACTTCCAAAGTGGACCCCACCTTTTCTATCAAATATCCCCAAAAGGCTTTTGCCATTGGTATGTGCAAAATGAAACCAAAAAATGAGGGAAAAAACAAAAAAAACAAAAAAATCCAAAAAAATCATGGATTTCCTTGATGTGCCCGTAAGCCTGTCAACACCCTTGTTGACGGGCGTGTATGCGATCCTTGCTCACACATCATGTGCATGGACGCACAGAAGTGGTATCTGGGATCTTCCCCCCTCTGGATGCCCAACGCCCACTCCACACCTGACCATGGGTGAAGACACAACAATTGCTTCGAGCTGCAAAGCTTTTGAAAACCTTTTCATGTCGCCATATGTACCAACATGTAGCGGGGATCATTAGGGCATAACCTATTGGGGTGATGTAACCCTGAATTGAAGCCCGGTCCTTTTTCATTTCTGAACAACTTGTTTCTGCACTCGGGACCACGACAGCATGCTTTTGTAATCAGGGTCAAAACAAGAAAAATAACTCGAAATACAATTTTCCAGTACGCTTGGTGACAATTTTCCAACACTCCTTCCCCCGCCAGACACACGATGTGATTCCCCTGGGACGCCCTGCCTTGACACACCTTCCACCTTGCTCTTGGGGACAGCCCATGTGACATGAAACATTTTTGTGTTGGAAGGAGGGGCTCACCTTTGGAGAGGCATTGCACCCGGCGAGAAATCTTCAGAAGATGCATTGGTACAGGAACCCTTATCCTGTTGGGCCCTCTGAGGGCCTTGAAGGGTCGCGATTGAAGGGGAAGCGTCGCAAGGATGAAGGGTAGGGCTTGAGGTGCGCTGAACTGCTGAGTTTTACTGAATGCAACGTTACGGTGCTTGCTTCCTCTGAGTCTTAGTGTCTAGCCGGGAGCTGGGGTTTGGCGAATGGAGCCTCCTTCCGAGGGGGTGCGGGGACGGGAAAGGGTCACAAGAATGAACGGTAGGGCTTGAGGTGCGGCAAAGGAGTGGTGGGGGCTGGGAAGGGGACAACAACGCCTGCATTGAGGGGTCGATGGTATGTGAATAAGGGGCCACACTGCCGCGGGGTCAGGTCTGCGGCGTGTGCCAAGTGGTTGCTTTGCGTTTCTCCGTTTCTGCCAGGTCGGAGCCACCGTCAACAGCAGCACCAGCAGCAGCATTGCGGCCACCACCACCACACCACAGCAGCAGCAGCAGCAACAGCAGCAGCAGCACCAGCAGCAAAGACAGCAGCAGCAGCAGCGACAGCGGGAAGCAGAGGAACAGGCCCGCCATGCTCGCCAGGCTGCATGTCAGCAGCAGCAAGCCCAGGAGCAAGCCCGGCAAGCAGCCTGGAAGCAGCAGCAGCGGCGGCAAGAGGAGGAACAGGCCCGCAAAGCAGCTCGGCAATGGCAACAGCACCTCAAGAGGCGGGACGAGCGGCAGCAGCAAGCAAGACAGCAGCAGCAACAGCGAGAGCAACAGCAGCAGCAACAACAGCAGCAGCAGCAGCGAGAGCAACAACAGCAGCAACAACGAGAGCAACAGCAGCAGCAACAACAGCAGCAGCAGCAGCGAGAGCAACAACAGCAGCAACAGCAGCAGCAGCAGCAGCAGCAAAGACAGCAGCAGCAGCAGAGACAGCAGCAGCAGCAACAGCAGCAGCAGCAAGCAAGACAGCAGCAGCAGCAACAACAACAGCAGCAAAGACAACAGCAGCAGCAGCAACAGCAGCAAGCGGAGGAACAGGCCCGGCAAGCAGCCTGGAAGCAGCAGCAGCGGCGGCAAGAGGAGGAACAGGCCCGCAAGGCAGCTCAGCAATGGCAACACCACCTCAGGAGGCGGGACAAGCGGCAGCAGCAAGCAAGACAGCAGCAGCAACCGCGAGAGCAACAGCAGCAGCAACAACAGCAGCAGCAGCAGCGAGAGCAACAACAGCAGCAACAGCGAGAGCAACAGCAGCAGCAACAACAACAGCAGCAGCAGCGAGAGCAACAACAGCAGCAACAGCAGCAGCAGCAGCAGCAGCAGCAGCAGCAGCAAAGACAGCAGCAGCAGCAGCAGCAAAGACAACACCAGCAGCAGCGACAGCAACAGCAGCAGCAGCAGCAGCGGCAGCAGCAACAGCGGCGGCAGCAACAGCAGCAGCAGCAGCATGATGAAGGTCGAAGACAACAACAGCACCAGCACAAGCAAACACAGGTATGCATGGGACTGCAGCAGTACTGGCAGCTCCCCTGCGGTTGCCGCTGCTCCAGTCCCTCATGAGATTAGGTGATGTTGCTTCATGAGTATGTGTGTGCACGCGCGTGCACATTGTGCGCATCGCATGTAGAGTACAAGACTGCCACTCTGAGGGCATAGGAGCAGAATGGCAGATCCAGGTTCACGACAATTGGCTCGCAACCCTGTGTTCTTTTTGTTCTCTACACTAATGTGTATCCGGCAGCTGCACGCCCCATTGTCGGGACTTATAGCTCCTGTGGCGGCTTTTTGGTGCCTTATTTCTTTCCGAAATGACCTGGTGGTTTGCAGTTGTGGGAGTAGTTCAATGCCCCCAAGCAGCTGTTGTCTTTTGAGGTGCACAGGTGATTGCTCTGAAAGCTCCGCGGTCAGGTAGTCTCAGCTTTTTGGCAGCCCTGGCCTACAATAATGGGACTGTGCAGAAATGCCAAGTGGGGCGTGTTCTGTACGTCTCCACATGCATCAGTTCCTTTTCCCAGCAGAAGGATACCCAGGGATATTATCCTTGTGAAGTGTGCTGACATGGTGTGTGCTTCCTTCACTAGCCAAAGGCGTTCCCCACAATCCATCAGTGGCAAGGGCAATGTTCCATTGCCCAAGCAATGGTATCTGCCGCCAAGGAATGCGCTTGCTGTGGTCTGATTTCATGGAGACAAAGCCCTGATGGGAAGCTGTTCGAGGTCGTTACCCTCAGCGGTGTTGTTCAGATTCAATTTGGCATCACGGATCAGCACTGGGTTGTTGTGCTGGTCCAAGTGACTGCATGCAAAGGCATAGCAAATTCGAATGTGGTCATGGTGAGTGACTTTGAACAAAACAGGGCATCAGGGGCATGAACCTTCCAAACCGGACCAAAGTTTCTGCCACACCATCAATGCAGCAAGCAGACGCACAGGCCTTTTCCAGGGCTTCTCGAATATACCCCACATACCCCCGTCCCCTCCCTCCCATGCTCGCAGACACTCAGTGGGCAGAGACAAGGCAGTATTCATTGTCCCCGAGAGATGCACCGTTTTGGCGGGTTTCTCGTGTTCACAGGAGGTCTGATATCCAATGAACCGTCTGCATGCGCATGTTTGTGAGATAATGAGGTCAGTCTTGCATGATGTTGGGTAACGTGTGAGCATTTGATGTGTACCTTTCTTTTTGTGACTGCCCCCAGGCCCCTGCGAGCCCCTACGAGATCCTTGGGCTGCCCAAGGATGCACCACTGGACAACATCAATAAGGCATTCCGCAAGTTGGCCCTCAAATGGCACCCCGACAAAAACTCCCCCGCTGACAAGGCCAAGTGCGAGGCGATGTTCAAAAAAATTTCCAACGCATACAAGGAACTGAGGTATGCTTTTGATGCTGGTAGGGCAGTAGTTCACGTGGTGCAATAGATCCCCTTTCCTCTTGTATCTTGGGAGGTCCAAAGGTGTTTTCCCCTTGGAGGATTTGCTAGATCCTGCGGATGGAAGGCGGTATTGGGTAGCTTGCTTCACTATCGCAAAGATGAAGGTGATCGGTGCGTAGTGGTGATCAAAGCCGGGCACAAATCTCGAACCCCCTCACCCCTCCTCGCCAAGGCTTTTGTATTTCCGTGACGCAAGCCTGAAGTACAGGCAGATGATTCTAGAGCACAGGCTCAACACTGTCCGAACCAGGAGGGGGGGTTCGCTCCCCATCTCCTAGAAGTCTGCACGACTTCCACTTTGTGCACGGGGTGCTGTGCATCCGCAAGCCACTTGGTCGTTATGCATTACATGCTTTGCGACATCATCCTGCGGAGTTGTACCACTGGCATTGGAAGTGGTCGTGAGGTGGGTGAATGTGGGTGGGTCTCTCTCTCCCTCTCCCTCTCTCTCTCCCTACCTGTCTCTCTCTCCCTCTCTCTCTCTCTCTCTCTCTCTTTCTCTCTCTCTCTCTGTCTGGGGGGCTCTTTTGCCGTGTTTGTTCACCCCACCTTCCTCTGTACGGACCCGTTACCGAGCCTGTCTCCATATCTGCACAGCGCCAAGCGGTGACATCAACCCTTCGAGCTGCAGTGCAAGTCTCTACGTCTGGGACCAGGTCGCGGCCGCATTCCCCACAGAATGCCCCGTGGCACATGTGCTTTGCTGCCCCTGTGCCTATGCCCAGTTGGGGGCGGATGCGCTGCACAGGGTACTGGTGCAGCAGGAAGGCAAGTTAGTCCAGGCACCAATGTAACCTTCCCCAAGGACTGGGTAAGCTCTGTATGCGCGTAGATGGTGGCCCTCTGTTTGTACGGGCGCTTTCCACGCTTACACTAACCTGTCAAGGCGGTATGTTGCGTCCCCAAGGAGCAGTCAAGCTCAGGTTGCTGCCACACACAAGGACGGGGGGTGGTCCTGTTGTGGTGCTGTTTAACAGGTTTGATCGGGGTGAGAGGGAGAGAGAGATGAGGTGAGAGAGGGAGGGGCAGGGGGGGGGCTGGGCTGGGCATATAGTTGTCTCGACTATGGAAAAGGAATTCCGCTCAGATTGTTCAGCGGTTGCTTTCACTTGATTAACACTTGATTATTGGATCACGGGGCGGGCACAAGGACTAGGGAGGGCAGCCCCCATTGCAACGTTCACAAGGGGAGGGAAGTCTCCATCACAAGGACCACAAGGGGAGGGAAGTCCGCATCGCGACAACCACAAGGGAGGGAAGTCCGCATCACAACGACCACAAGGGAGGGAAGTCCCCATCGCGACGACCACAAGGGAAGGAAGCCCCCGCCGCGACGACCACAGGGGAGAAAAGCCCCCGGGGCAACGACCACAAGGGAGGGAGGTCCGCATCGCGACGACCACAAGGGAGGGAAGCCCCTGCCGCGACGACCACAAGGGAGGGAAGTCCGCATCGCGACGACCACAAGGGAGGGAAGCCCCCATCGCGACAACCACAAGGCAGTGAAGTGAGCATCGCGACCACAAGGGAGGGAAGCCCCCATCGCGACGACAACAAGGGAAGGAAGCCTCCGCTGCGACGACCACAAGGGAGGGAATCCCCTGCCGCGACGACCACAAGGGAGGGAAGCCCCCATCGCGACAACCACAAGGGAGGAAAGTCAGCATCGGGACGACCACAAGGGAGGGAAGCCCCCGCCGCGACGACCACAAGGGAGGGAAGCCCCCATTGCGACGACCACAAGGGAGGGAAGCCCTCATCGCGACGACCACAAGGCAGTGAAGTGCGCATTGTGACGACCACAAGGGAGGGAAGCCCCCATCGCGACAACAACAAGGGAGGGGAACCCCCACCGCGACGACCACAAGGGAGCAATGCCCCCACCGCGACAACCACACGGGAGGGAAGCCCCTGCCGCGACGACCACAAGGGAGGGAAGCCCGCATCGCGACGACCACAAGGGAGGGAGGTCCGCATCATGACGACCACAAGGGAGGAAAGCCCCCGCCGCGACGACCACAAGTAGGGAAGCCCCCATCGCAACGACCACAAGGGACGGAAGTCCGCATCGTGACGACCACAAGGGAGAGAGGTGCGCATCACGACGACCACAAGGGAGGAAAGCCCCCGCCGCGACGACCACAAGTAGGGAAGCCCCCATCGCGACGACCACAAGGGAGGGAAGCCCCCGCCGCGACGACCACAAGGGAGGGAAGTCCGCATCATGACGACCACAAGGGAGGGAAGCCCGCATCGCGACGACCACAAGGGAGGGAAGCCCCCATCGCGACGACCACAAGGGAGGGAAGTCCGCATCACGACGACCACAAGGCAGGGAGGTGCGCATCACGACGACCACAAGGGAGGAAAGCCCCCGCCGCGACGACCACAAGGGAGGGAAGCCCCCATCGCGACGACCACAAGGGAGGGAAGCCCCCGCCGCGACGACCACAAGGGAGGGAAGTCCGCATCGCGACGACCAGAAGGGAGGGAAGCCCGCATCGCGACGACCACAAGGGAGGGAAGTCTCCATCACAAGGACCTCAAGGGGAGGGAAGTCCGCATCGCAACGACCACAAGGGAGGGAAGTCCGCATCATGACGACCACAAGGGAGGGAAGTGCGCATCGCGACGACCACAAGGGAGGGAAGCCCCCATCGCGACAACCACAAGGGAGGGAATTCCGCATCGCGACGACCACAAGGGAGGGCAGCCCGCATCGCGACAACCACAAGGGAGGGAAGTCCGCATCGCGACGACCACAAGGGAGGGAAGTCCGCATTGCGACGACCACAAGGGAGGGAAGTTCGCATCGCGGTGATCACAAGGGAGGGCATCCCGCATCGCGACAACCACAAGGGAGGGAAGCACGCATCGCGAGGATCACAAGGGAGGGAAGGCCGCATCGTGTTGATCACAAGGGAGGGAAGTCCCCATCGCAACAACCACAAGGGAGGGCAGCCCGCATCGCCACAACCACAAGGCAGGGACGTCTCCATCGTGACAACCACAAGGGAGGGAAGTCCTCATTGCGTTGATCACAACGGGAGGGAAGTCCGCATGGTGTTGATCACAAGGGAGGGAAGTCCGCATCGCGGTGATCACAACGGGAGGGCAGCTCCGCCACGACGACCACAAGGGAGGAAAGCCCCCATCGCGACGACCACAAGAGAGGGAAGTCCGCATCGCGATGATCACAACGGGAGGGCAGCTCCGCCGCGACGACCACAAGGGAGGGACGCCCCCATCGCGACGACCACAAGAGAGGGAAGCCCCCATCGCGACGACCACAAGGGGAGGGCAGCCCCCCCGGCGATGATCACATGCGGAGGGCAGCCCTCATCCATAAATCGCACGAAGTCCCCCACCCCTACCCCCCCCTTACCCGCCCCTACCCCCAAGGTAGGGGGGGGGGGCGACGTCGTGCGAAATATGCATCGCGATGACCACAAGGGAGGGAAGCCCCCATCGTGACGACCACAAGGGCAGGGAAGCCCCCATTGCGATGACCACAAGGGAGGGAAGCCCCCATCGCGGCGATCACAAGGGACAGAAGCCTGCATCGCGAAGACCAGAAGGGAGGGCAGCCCATGATTTGGCAATGTCTATTCTGGACTGACTCAAAAGCAAACCCACGCTGGTGTTTCAACTCAATGCAAGCACCGTTCATAGTACCCTGGCAGCCCACCACCTGCTTTCAGTGAACTGCCAACCCTATTGACTAGCAGCAGTGACCACGTCAGTTTGGCACCAAAATAGGGCGCATGGATGGCTATTCAGGTCCTACCTCGTAGCCTACTCCCAGTCATTTTGACCTGCCATGACTTGCTGAAAATTGTGTCAGCAAACAGCATGTTGTCCCAAGCTATTGTTTTGCAGTTTCGGCTGTTGTCACGGGCATGCCTGCGGAATATCTATGGTGAGAAACAGGCTGTTGCATTGGTGTGGGGCTCACGGGAGGATGCACAAATGACGGAGGCGGTGGTTGGGAACCAATGCTGTTCTTTTTGGCTGAAGGGGTTCTAGACTGCTTTGTTTCACGGGCCCAAGTCAAATTGCAGCATCACAGCAGACAAGAAGAGGAACCCCCCCCCCCCCCCCCGCTGGCTATACAGGGGAACCACCCGTACCTGTGTTTAAGGTGACAGTGAGCCCCATCAGCCGCTCCTTCCAGCCTCGCCTTCAAGGCAGGTGGGATTTAAGCCAATGATGCATGCTTTGGGTGACGATAAATGTTGGGAGGTATCACCACCATCAGCCACACATTTGTCCAATTTGCATCAGGTCAATTGACCATTACTGTTGAATGGCCATCTTCAATGCCATCACAACGCTTGATCCTGTGCTCTCTATAACTCCGAGGACCAGGGCAGGGAGGGAAGAAGGTTGGGATTTCATACCACATTGGTTCTACAAAATGCTACCGCGCACACCAGCAGAGCGTAGGGTGGCCTCTGTGGGTCGATGAGGTGGCCAATAACACACCAACCAAAAGCTCCAGAGTTTGCAAAGCACACCATACCGCACCACACCACACAGCAGAGTGTCCACAAGTGCACACAGATGTTCAGACATTTTCGATGAACAGCAGTCCGCGTAGATGCACACAGGGATGCACAGGTCTAAACAAAGGTTACCCCACTTTCATTCACTGAATACTGTGTCCCATGACCCCCACATCAGGGTTTCTGCCAAAAAGGGTTCAGGGCTCCACAGGGCAAGACCAATCTTCCCCCGACCCAGGAATATTCTGACCTCAGACTGACTCCAACTGCCCCAATCTGCAGTGGGATTCTTCTTTCCTTCAGTGGGTTGTGCCTCTGGCGCCCTTCAGTTGGCGCCAATGGAAATGTTGGTTGGGGTCGCAAAGAGCCGCACCCTTCCTGCCGACAGGGGTTCTTTTTGGGCCGGTGGCAGGAAGCCCCTCGTAATGCGTAGTCCCCAACTGCCATTTCCATGCACCGGGTTTCATTCCTGGCACACACAGCCAACCTCTAACCGCCAAACCATCGCAGCCCAACGCTCAAGTGCCAAGTTGCTGCCCAAATGTCAGTGATTGCCAATCTGTTGTCGTAACGATAAGGCTTATGTACCAAACTGGTCCTGCCCAAAACCCCCAAGTTGAAGTTGGCATTGTCCAAGTCTGCGTCGAAAGATCAGTCCCGCACCACTCGGTAACCCTCCGCCTGTTCATCTTCCCGGCAAGCTTGCTTGACTGCCATTGTCAGCCCCACCTGCTGAGGTGTCGCGGTGTTTAGCTGAACAGTCTCCAAGCTCCGTACACTGGATCCACATAGCTGTGGACCATGCTTGATTCCTTCGTAACCCTTTGTACCTTCACATGCACCATCTTTGGTGAGAAGCTGGCTGGGCTCAGTGCCTGGCACGAATCTGGAGTGGCAAACATAGCGCCACGGGACTCCATCAAGCTTGGTGGTGTCGTTCCCATGCAGAACACAAAGGACTATTCAGAGGACAAACGCTCTTCGGGACGTGAATGGGATTGATGAAGTGCAAGTTGTTGTTGCCAGTATTGACATACCGCGGCACAGTGTGCATTGCTGTGTTCATGTTGTTGTGCTTTGTATCCCCACTATGTGTCTGTTATTCTTTTGCCCTCCAATACGACTAGGTACAAATAGATAGGTGTGTGAGCCACCTCGTTGTGCGGGCGGTACAATTGTGTTGAGTGATGTTTTGATACTTTTCAGAAGTTCAGACAATGTCGAAGGGAGTACTTCTTAGCCGCTTAACGAACCCCATGCCCCCATTCTGTGGTTTAGGCAAATGCGTGATCCAGGGTGTGACCAATTGATACACAGCAGACATCGAGCCCCCGAGTAGCGACTTTGCACAACAACAGCCATGAGTCAAATGTCGACAACCATCACTGAACAATCAAGTGGTGGCCAAAACGGCCAAGTTGTCAATTGCGCCATATCTTTGGGGGGCTATGTACACTGCCCACATACCATGCATAGCTTGTGCAGCAATCATGTCACATCATTGTCAGTATTATCCGGCTGCAAAAAAGCTACATGTTCGGATAAGATCCCTTGGTCGTAAAGAGGACACCCACTGCGCCATTTTTTGTGCCCCCCCCCCCCCCCCCTTCTTTTTGCAACTTTCAACACATTCATGATACCAAAGGCAAACCTTACTACCTGTTGTATGCACTTTTGACTTTGGAACAAATGCCGTTGCCCACATGCACATTGTTCACATCCTTTGCGCGCCCATTGTTCGGGCAGAATGATAATTCCTGCTCTTGAAATTGATCCATCTAGAAAGCTTCATTTCCAAACGATGGCTTGATTGTGCGATGCGAAATGTTAGCCCCCTCACCATCATGTTGGTGTGTGCTGTTTGCTTATATTTTGCGGTTTGGTTGCCGCGGAACAAGCACTGTATCACGTGTCGGGTGAAATGGGGTGTAACAACATGCGTGATGATATCAGTTGAAGTCGCCCCTGCCCGAGGGCGGGGCCATGACACTGTTGATTGTCCACGGACGTCCACGAATTGGTTTTTGGGTATTTTGGGGGTCCCGTCAATTGAGCCCCTTTTTGGGGGAGGGGGGTCCGGCCGGAGGGCTCTATCGACCCCCCCCCCCCCCCCCCGGAAACGAAAACCCGGCCTCCCTTGCCACCCCATTGCGGGCGGCGGGGGGGGGGGGGGTAGCAGTGACGTGGGAAACGACGCTGCAAGTAGTTTTTGGAAGTGCACGCCGAGAATGTTCGACATTGTTTCCCTCCACAACTTGTAGTGGAAACGTCTGGCTGAGGTTGTTTATGAGATACCTAGCTGGATGTGGTACGGTACATTTTGATCATGACTGTACAAAGCTAGCAACAAAGTATCAAGTTCATATTTGCAGCCCAGACATTGCGCATTGCAACTCACACACAGGACCCCCAATGCTATGCAATCACTTGCTTTGTTGGGATAGTTTCCCAAAATCTAGGTACGCACCGCGGAATCCAGGCTATTGCTTAGGGAATGCCATGCACGCAGTGCGCACGCAGTGCAAAGTTTTGGATGTCGGCAAATACTCGAACCCTAGTTTTGGCCCCTTTTCACAAGTTTTTGGTTCCGTACCAGGGTTTTTTTGGCTTCCCAAGCATTTGGGATGTGGCATATTTGAATTGTCAACCATTTCCCCCTACAAGAGGCCCATCGACAAAGTGTATACAGTCGACACGACCCGGATCTCGACGTCGTCATTGTCGACACTGCAGCGAGCCTCGTATCCGTAGAGGCGGTTCGATTCGCCCTACAGAGTACTCTTCCGGACAAATAGTACGTGCACCAAAACCTTGGTCGACTTCAAGGTGATTCTCGAACCAAGATGCTCAAGATCATCGATTGGTATGGCCACGTCCACAACTGCAAAGAAGTCCACGTGGTCATCGTCGCTCGAAGGCTCTCGATCGCCGATACTCGATGGTGGCGAGTCGACACCAGGACCGGAGAGTTCTTCTTCGACGATGCTGTTGGTTATAACTACAACCAGAAGTATCGATGGACACCTGGCCAACCCTATGGTATTGACACTTTTCAGTCTTCCCCCTAGTAAACAGGTGACAGGTATTCTTGGGTGAGTATCCTAGCCTCTACGTGCACAATATGCACGCAGTGCGCACGCAGTGCGCACGGAGTGCAAACACTTACCCTTAGTGGCCAAAACATCCTCCCCCCTTTGGGGGGGTGGGGCGGGGTATGTATGGAGATGGGTGGGTGGGTTGGCCGGAAAAGTTTGGAAACCCGAAGTATGGCGGAATTTTTGGGAAAAAAACAGGCTCTATGCCACCCATGACCAGATATTGTGCAGAGACCTACGGTGCCCTACCCCCTCTAGCACAGCTATGTTGGGGCCGGGCTGAATTTAATTTGTGCGTGCACCACTACATTTTGTGTCATGTGGGACACAGGCTCCAATTTTTTGGGCATATTTTTGGGCTCTGAGAGTGTTGAATGGCCGCTAAACCCGGCCGACCCCTGAGGTGGTGCTCTAAGCGACGGCGAGGCAGAGGGCATTCAACCGGCTGGGTCTCCACCTCTGTCTGGGCACCATTATTGGTTGTGTGTGTGTGTGTCTGTGTGTGTATGTGTGTGTGTGTGTGTATGTGTGTGTGTGTGTTTCTGAGTGTCTATTTTTTCCGAAAGGCGCCGAGCCTTCATGACGATGCCCCCATTGTTCTTGAAGGCCTGATGAGTCACTGAGCGGCCCAGTGCTCCGTTTGTCTGCAGGGGTTTCACGGTTTGGGAGCTCTTTGCTTCGGGGGCGCACCGTGTACTGTGCGCGCGCTATGCAAAAAGTCGGCTTTTTTTCACCACTGGTAGCCACGGGTCCCAGGGTCTTCAATTCTGCACCCTGCAGCCCGTGCTGGCACACCAAGAATTTTTTGTTTTAGTCTGGTGCTTGCCACGGGTCCCAGGGTCCTGAATTGTGCACCCCCGATGCTGTTTTGAATGGATCATGCACGCTCCTGTAGGTGGGTGGGTTTCAGGGGTGCTCCCGGGATAAACAACGTAATATTTAGCGCTCGGCCCGCGCTGTGTGAAAACGCCCCCTTGGTGTTTGACATGCTTCTATACTCCGTGTCAAGGGTGCAGCAGTCGCTGCCATTGTACGCATACCACCACATCAGACTAAAGCCAGCAAGCGCCCTTGTGAGATAGGAGACGGGATGGACACTACGCCCAGAGAAGGCGATGTACGAGAATACAGGTGGTGAAGAGAGTCCCGAAGAGCGACTCAGTGGGGCACGAGGCTCTGGATATCAAGATCTCAAGGAAGAACCCCAAGTCGCGTGTATGTTGCCTGCCTGCTGCTGGTACACTCTGCAGAGGATATGTAGGTGGCGTTCTCTTGTCATAACGACCCATGTCATGGAAGGGGAAAAAGCAGCATTGTATCCTACGGGATTGCATGTTCCGAAGATATTCTTGTACTGTTGCCAATTTTTCGAGGTTTCGCCTAAAATAAAACTGTAGAGCTCATGTTTCTGTTTTTCGGAGGTGGGATCGAGATCTCAGGCTTTAGTTGTGCAATTATTTTTAGTTTTGCCGCAGAGAGCAGTGAGGTGCAGTGCAATGGGGGGGGGGGGGGGGAGACCACATGCGAATCATAGTCCGATTGTGACCCGGATGCATACGTTGTGCGGTACTGCAGAAAAAAGAATACGTTGCCGCACGGCCGATTTAGCACACTTACACCCCAACTGCCCCGTCTGCCCCATGTGCGCCATTTTTTTTGACGCATGTCCCGCCTCCCGGGTGTTAGCGCTCGCTCGCACGAGTTGACAGCCCGACTTCTGCTGTATCACACGCCGACCAGAGGCCACCAGGTGATTGGCACAGCCATGCTCATTGACTTCATCGCACAGAACCAACCCCGGTGTCAAGGGTAGAAGGGTGGCTGTCATGACAGCTGAATCAGACCTGCTTTTGCGCATATGTGCTTGTGGGATGGGGTCAAGATCTCAGGCTAAATCCCAGCGGTTTGCGAAAATACTGGCTCCAGCGGCCTCGTTGCGGCCAAGATTGCATACATAGTGCAACTGTTCCGTCAGAGCCTTTACCACAAATGTCGCAGACTGGTGCGTTCCCTACCAGGCGCAAAGCCCATTTTCAAGAGGAACCCGAGATCTGGCCCCATGAGGCCAACCCGGAGGACCCCGACGCCGGCCCTGAACACTTGCTCGTGCCTGCAAACCCGGCCAGTCCCCAAGAGCGACCCTCCATCCCCCTGCTGAACCCGGCAGTGGCCCTTGCATGCGTGGACAGGAGCAAGCTCAAGTATTTCGTCACCATCAGCAAAGGCAAACAGAAGTAACGAAACCAATGTTGCGTGTACCCTATGCTGTGTTGTGTTGTGTGTTATGCTGCGCTGCGTTGTGTTGCGTTGTATTGTGTTCTGCGTTGTGTTGAGTTGTGTTGTGTTATGTTGCGTTGCCATGTGTCGTGCTGTGTTGCGTTGTGTTGCGTTGTGTTGTGTGGTACTATGCGGTGTGTTGGGCAAACATTCACCCAAGAGCTACAGGGGGGGGCAAGGGGGCAATTTCGCGCAGGGATCCTTTTGTCCGAAAATTTCGTGTTTTCGGAAGGCGCCGAAATTTTCCCCCGGCAAAATTTGGGGCCTTTGGCCGCGCAGCGTGTGCATGGGGCAGTGCAATCTTTGGGATTTGCACGGGTGACGGCCTTTCCTCCCTCCGAGATTTTCCCCATAGAAATAACCCCTGCACGAAATCTTAACAAACGGTGAAAGGGGTGTGCTTACCTATTATTTCATCCTCGGATTCATGAGCACCGTGTGTCAAAAGTGGATGGTGCCCCACTCCTGCACCAAGATTTCTTTCAGGAGGCGTGCGATGCAATGCCCCAGCACCAACATTTGGCATCCGCAAAAAATATTTCAGAGTCACCACACAGCACTGGCTCGCAGTTTCGGCGTTCGATGCCCCAATGCGTTTTCATTGATGGATGTAGACGCCGGAAATTGTCCCATAATCTAACATGCACAGTGCGGCCTCCCGCATGTCAAAAAGTCAGTGTCTGTTATTGTCGTTCCGATTTCCGGCGTCTATTCTTGATCCACACGGAAGCTTTCTCCCGTAGTTTATCGTGATTCATCCACTTTCATCCCCTTTTGCCATTGCAGAGGACAGCAGGACAGCCGAACAAACAATAATTGGACATAATCTTGGTGTCCTGTGCAATGACCGGATGTACAGTCCCACTACTGTACAACAAAACCAACAATTCACACAAGGGTAAAATTGATAGTAAAATATCCGTAAAATTTGCATTCTGTAATCCCTAAAATCCTACACCCTACAGGACAATACACGCACACGCGCCAGAAGCTGGCACTGTGCTTCTGGCGCCCAACAGTGAAAAATAATGTTTTGGTGTAAAACATTTAACACAAAATGTCCTGAACTAAACTGACATCCCAACACAGGCTCCTGTAAGGGCATGTGCCCATTGCACTGCCCTCCCAAGGCTGAACCCAGCAGGGTTTGGCCTGGAAAAGCAGACCATGGGCACTGCCCTGCCCACCCTGCATCCTGCTGGGGGGGGCTGCCAGAAGTCCTGGCTGACTTCTGTGAACAAATAGGGGAGGGGCGTCACCCCGGGGTTGGTGTTTTGTTCCCCAGGCGCAGGGTGCTCCGTCCAGCTGTGGGGGGGTGGACCCCGCTCGTTCCCGCTACACCCCATCCCCTGGATCAACCCTTATTTCCCTGGGTGGTCCCCTTGGCTACTGCCCCACCAGGCACTTCCCCTCACTGCCACCCAGGGGGCTTTTTCGGAATGGAGAGTAGGTGCAGCTGCTGTGGATACTGTCGCATCTGGGGGTACCGGGGAATCATGGGGCTGACACGCTTGCGGAAACGGGCAGGCAGCAGCGCCCTAGCAGTGTGAGAGCGCTACCGAAGAGGTGGCGACAGGTCAGGGTCCCACGTGGACTCTGGAGAACGAGCCACTGACAGCGAGCGATCCTCAGGGGGCGGGTCGAGCACATGCTTGAGCATAGATGCGAGTGGCAGCTGGCAGACAAGCTGCAGTGATTCGGACTCGGGGGGATCGGGGTTTAGTACAGATGTCAGTGATACGCGCCGGGTGAGGGTGAGAGTATCTGCATGAAAGTAGGAGCCATGCACATGTTAAACGAGGTCACCAAATAAGCAAGCGACCATGTTGGAGAACGTGGCAAAGGCATGAAAAGAAAACCGCCTTTGTTCACATTTCGCAGTATTTGGGGTGGCAAAGGCATGAAAAGAAAACCGCCTTTG
The DNA here is from genome assembly GCA_964036045.1 of Eutreptiella sp. 'Long Island Sound 2002'. Classification (NCBI taxonomy): domain Eukaryota; phylum Euglenozoa; class Euglenophyceae; order Eutreptiales; family Eutreptiaceae; genus Eutreptiella; species Eutreptiella sp. 'Long Island Sound 2002'. The sequence continues at coordinate 40,497,659 of OZ038396.1, forward strand.
TTCACATTTCGCAGTATTTGGGGTGGCAAAGGCATGAAAAGAAAACCGCCTTTGTTCACATTTCGCAGTATTTGGGGTGGCAAAGGCATGAAAAGAAAACCGCCTTTGTTCACATTTCGCAGTATTTGGGGTGGCAAAGGCATGAAAAGAAAACCGCCTTTGTTCACATTTCGCAGTATTTGGGGTGGCAAAGGCATGAAAAGAAAACCGCCTTTGTTCACATTTCGCAGTATTTGGGGTTCTCCACTGAAGATTTTTGTGCTTTGTCTCCTGGACACGCACTTCTGCCAATTTCTGTTGCCGCCTGATCCTCTGGTTTGCCGAGCAAGGACATTCATTTGCCATCCTACCTCACCACTGACATTAGCGCAGGGTTAGAAATACCGTTTTCCCAAGGAACTCAGCTCTATTCACGAGAAATAAGATGGTGCACATTTTGCATTTACCTCGTCTCTTTGCACTAGAATCACCTGGTTTCAGACTCAGCTAATCCTCACTACATGTCAGATCCGCTACCACAGTCATTTGTGGGATCATGGTAGCACTGGACAGCTCCGAACCTTGATCCTGAGGGGTCATCTCGAGTACTGTGACGCGGGCAGGCTACGCCAGCTCATCTTGGTCTGAGCGAAAACAAAATATTTATCTCATCTCTTTGCACTAGAATCTTTTTGTTCCCCACGAGTTGGGTTTCTTTGCTCTTGTTCCCCCACTCATCATGGTCATGCAACTATAGGCCACCCATGCCAAACGACGATATCATTGTGCCGGGCTATAACCACCGACTTCGGGGAAGCGATGACTTGTCCAAGGCCATCCCGCAAGCGGGCAACAGCTTCCCTCTTCAAAGACCAAAGCCAAAGCCTTTGACCGAAAACGAAAAGGCGTTGAAAGAGTTGGAGGCCATGAACGCGAACTGCGGGTTCATTTACACGTTCCCGATGCCGGAAAGCGGTCCCAGCGCCAAACAACGGGAGAGGCTCGAGCGGCACAAGCAAGAGATCTTGGACGACGTCTCGCAGAAGCACGAACGAATGCGCAGGCAATTCGAGGAAAAGCAACGGCGACGGTACGGGGGAGAGGCTACGAAGAGTTGCCGGGAGCTTGCGGAGCAAAGGAGGTCCGTTGACGCGTTCGGGGGCTCTTTAAGTGAGATCTTGGAGCCCCCAAGCGAAGCCCGAGAGCGAAAGAAGAAGGACAAGGGGCCCCAGCGGGTCCATCGGCCGCAGGGGCGCCGTGATACGGACCCCGATGCGTGTGCGCGGGCCGCTCCATCGGGGCCCAAGAGGGCGGCCGCCGCCGCGTCCCGCGGGGATGCGCCCTCGTCGCACGGGCGCCCGGTGCAACGGCTTTCACCAAGTGCCATGAAGGTGTGTTTGCTTGTGTGCCATTCGCCTGGAATCAAGTTCACAGAACCCCTGGAAACCGCCTTTCAACCTGCCATCGTTGGAATTTGGAGACCTGGGTGTGGCCCAAGGAACAGTAATTAGTTTGGCACCCGGTCTCGTCTCTAATAGGAGCCAGACTGTTGCGTGGTGGGGGGGGGGGGTTGAGCGCTGTGCTTGAAAGGGAAAATTGGAAGGAGGAGGCCCCAGAGTTCCCCAGGATCTCCAGAAAGGGGGGCACCAGGGCGGTGGTTAGTGCAGTTACTGCAGTACCGCCGAACCGCTGTGCCATGCCGAAACAGAGAGACAGTCAGACAGTCACAGTCAGTACCTGTATCTCAGAAACAGTACATCACTAGTAAAATACGCAATAGTGTGTGTGAAAAACAAATGGAAAAAGTGGGGGGGGGGGGGGGGGGCTAATTCGGAGATTGGATTGAAATTTGGAAAACAGACAGACAGACAGTGCAGGCAAAAAATGAGGTCATGCACTACTCCATACAGCATAAATGCATCTCTGTTCCCTTCGCCGTACCTGGTTGAACCTCAAAAACCCTGTAAAGGACGGGAGCATCCTGAGTTTCTGAGGGTAAAACTGACTGAAAATACCTGGCGTCAAGGTGCCTAAGGCAAATTTGGCCTAAATCAGTTGGGGGGGGTGGTCAGGCCCCCTGTGTGACATTTCATCCGGTTGTGGTTTCTGGCCCTGGAGAGCCACTCGTTCTTCCCCTCGTTCTACACGTCGGGTTGCCACTTCTTGGCTGGTGTTGGCGTGGTTGGCCTCGGTCTGTGATGTTCCTTCACACCCGCTGATGCTTGGCCTCACTGGGATGTCTTGTGCTGCGCGGATTCCGTGTCATGGGTGCTCAGTGTGTAGGCTGCTGCGGGAGCGATTGGTTTTGCTGCCTGCCCCCCCCCCCCCCTTACCATGTCATGACATGCATTGGCAGACATGCTGAACTGACAAGCCATGTCCACAGTGTCCAGCAAAGCAAAGCATGTCTGTCAGTCCATGTCTGGACATGCTTTGCTACCCCTACCCCAGTCCTGTGCCTCAGGCACCAGGCACGGGGGCCGATCCTGGTCGTGAGGCAATCCCTAGGGTAGCAACAGCCACAAACAGTGGGTGTCGAGACTTCCTGCGTCTGACTGTCCAGCACCAAAATTTGGGAGGTGTTGAAAATTTTCCCCGCCCAAATTATCCCTAGACGAATCCCCCCCCCCCCCCTTGTTCCAAATGGTATGTGCTGAAAGAACTGCTCATAGGACTGGACATGGGTATTGCATCAAGGTCTTCCATGTAGGCCAGTCAGTTGACCAGGTGCCCAACTCTGCAGCAGCTGAGCGTGTTTGTGATTGATTGGGTGGGATATCTGTACAACACGATGCCTGGTGGTGCGCAAGTGTTTTGGCCTGCTTTCCTTTGTGGTCTCCACTGGCACACTTCTTTGCCCAGATTGTGATCTTGGTCCTGGACATTTCGTTCAATTTGACTGTCCATACCTGTCTGTTTTGATGGAATATTGCTACGATTGTCATGAGCGTGCTGATTTTGCGTACGTGGTTTGCGACGGCTGGGACGAGGAGACGATCCGGGAACAATGCGCAAGTGAATATTTTGTAATAGGTATCGCCAGTGGGTGATCCTGAGCATTGTGCATCCTGCTAAGGGCCAGTAGTTGGAGGATGTAACTGTGCATGCCGCTGAGAAGGACTCTCAGTGTGGCTGGCAAATTTTGCATACTCTCAGGGGGGGACTTAAGCGCAGTGCGACTACTTGGGCATCTGGCCGTACTGGAAACCCATATTTTGTGATACCCTGGGCATCAATGGTGTTTGACAGCAGGCTTTGTGGCTTATTCCACATTTGGGGATGTGGCATTTTTGGATTTTCACAGATTTTCACCCATTTCCACCCCTTTTCACATGCTTTTTGCTCATTTCTACCACATCCACTCCTTTCTATGTTGACCTAGTCCAAAAGTAGTGTGCAGTGCATGCGCAGTGTGGCCTCAAAATGGCCAATTTGTCCTTTGAAAAGGACCACCGGGCAGCTCAAAATCTTCTTCTTCTCAGCGTGAAATTACCCCTAGGAACTTGGGTTGGCACGAACCCCTGCCCCCTGCTACCAAAGGGTCCACCTACAGCTTTGCTTAGCTCACCTTAACCCCCCCCCCCCTGGAATTGCTCACATGGGAGGGACACCAAGGGGCATAAGCAGCACTACAACTGTCGCACCCTCACTCACCAAAAATCATTTTCCCCCGAGTTTGCGCTCACCGGCGCATGCACACCGCCTTTATGCCATTCTCCCCCCCCCCCCCCCACAAAAACAACAAGTGGAGGATTCCCTCCTTAAAAGACAACTGACTGTCTGTCTGTCTCTGGTCTGGCATGATATTCTCCCTCCTTCAGATAAGGGTTTCCAATCCGCCATTTGGTTAAATTGGGGGGGGGGGGGGGCTCCCATCTCATCTAGCTCTTTGGGGGGGGGGTCTGAAGGGGGGGGGGGTGTAAACCATGAGATGGGATGGGCCAAGTGGCTAACTTGCTGTCCACAGATGGGGGGGGGCCAGGTGGTGACTTGGCATGAACTGGGGGGGGGGGGTTTAGACTGAACCATCAAAATACACTTTTCCTTAAAAAATTTTTTGGTCCCCATCCCATCTCATCACCCCTCTCTTTGGGGGGGGGGGGTGTAAACCATGAGATGGGAGGGCCCCCCTCCCCCCAAAACCGTACCCCTTTTCAGTACCCCTCTGTATCTTTCTGATGGGCCCCCGGGCGGTACGGGAAACCGAAGGGCAGGGGCCAGGCGCGGAAGTTCCCTGGCGGCGAACGAAATAAACACACCGGTGGGCATTCCGCCGTAGCCGAGGGGGACTGATGCGCCGGGCCTTACCCGGAGGCGCCCCTGCGCGCTTTGGGGGAGACCAGAGGGGGCCGAAGATTTGAACGAATGCATGCTGATATTTTCAGTACCCCTCTGTATCTCTCTGTCTCCTGCTGTCTTTTATCATTTGCACCATTTTGCTGAATGCACAGGTCAGCTGTTGTGACGACCAGGGACGCCTGGTCTGATGCCTGTACTGACTGTTCTGCTGAGGTTCAACCAGGCATGGCATAGAGAATAAAGATGCACTTATGCCATGCTGAGGAGTGCATTACCTCTGTCTGTTTGCTGCTCTGTTTCTGATTCTCTCTCTTTTTAGTTCAACAAATCTCTCTCATAATCTAGGTCATATCCCCCCAAAACCGTTTGGCTGCCGGCCCATGTGTAGTCAAAGTGTAGCCAAAAGGATCAGCGTGATCACCCACAACCCCATTCTCAACAGGAGGATCCCCATGCTCAAGGAATTCCACTTGGTTCTGCACTAGCTACTTGCCCTTTCTGTTTTGCTGGAGCCAGGGTTTTGCATAAGGGAGCGCTCCTTTCTAAGGGAGGGTGTGTGTGGGGGGGGGGAGCAAATCATGTCCAGACATAGATTGTCAGACATGGTGTGCTTTGCTGGACAAAGGGGACATTGCCTTGTCAGTTCAAAGCATGTCTGCCAATCCATGCATGACATGGTATGTCGGGGGATGATGCTGGGGAACCCCCCCCCCCCTGCTTGTTTTTCTGAGGTTCAACCAGGCATGGCATAGAGAATAAAGATGCACTTATGCCATGCTGAGGAGTGCATTACCTCATTCTGCTTTTGCTGCTCTGTTTCTGATTCTCTCTTTAGTACAATCTCTCTCACATAATCTAGGTCTCACCCCCCTGCTTGTACACATGCCTGACTGGTGCGCATGTGTGTTATTGCTACAGGTCCGCAGTCAAGAATTCCTTGGATCAACGAGTTTCATTATGATGGAAAACCTAGTGGTGGCAATGATGACCACGAGTGGGTTGAAGTGGCAGGTCCAGCTGGTTTTGATCTAACAGCGTGGACAATCCAGTTGTATAATGGAAAAGATGGGAAAGTGTACCGTACACGGCTGCTGGGTGGATTCATTCCAGACCAGGACAATACAGGCTATGGAACTCTTGCTTTTAAAGATGATACAAAGCGGAACCTACATCAAGATGGACAACCAGATGGTCTTGCCCTTGTTGATCCTGAGGGCCATGTTGCACAATTCTTGTCGTACGAGGGATCTTTCACTGCTGCTGATGGCCCCGCTGCAGGTCGGGTTTCAATAGATATTGGGGTTAGAGAGACAGAGAGCACACCGAAGTCCCACTCATTACAGTTGACAGGGAAAGGCAATCGATATTCTGATTTTGTTTGGACAGGGCCAAAAAAGCATTCATGGGGCAGCCCCAACACGGATCAGTTTTTTCAGTAAGTGAAGCAGAACGTTTTCTCAAGGTTGTGCAATCTGCAATTCGTTACATTCACTCACTGATGGACAGTATGTGCCCATGTGTTCCTCTTATGGCATTTCGGGTGACTCAGTTGTGCTTTCTGTTTGTTTCGCAACAGATTTAGGACCATTTCTCCAGCCAGCCCCATGCTATGGCCGTTTTTCTCTTCGTGTTTTCATCCCTGTTTCAAGGTTGCATTCACATTCTTCACCTCACCGTGTTCCAGTAAACCATCGTGAGGTAAGACTATTCAAGCATTGTTTTGATGTCCAATTGTTCTTCTGTCATTCCCATGTGCACAACGCTTCGTGCGTGACGCGGAATCAAAGTCTGCTGCTTGTGCTTAGCAGGTTCAGATTTTGACTCATCATCCGTGTTCGATAATACGCGGATGGAACAAGGTTCAACATGGAATTTGTGACCCTCCTGTTTTCCCATTTTCGCTGCAGTATTGCCGCAGTAGTCCACGCACTGCTGCATTGTTGGTCCACTGGATATTTAAATCACTGAAACTAGCTATGGTATGCAACGTGTTACAATCGAAAGGGCTGCATTTGTTTGGCAATGCTGCTCCAATCAATTAAGCGCCGGTATCCCCTGTCATATTCTTGACACAAAAACTGTCCACGTTGCTCTTTGGAGCGCTCGCTTGGAACAACTGAATGCCATTGTGCAACGCCTGTTACAGCAATGTCTGTTAAGAAGCACAACACGAGAACCTGAGGTGTCACATTTATTCAACATCACGTTATGGAGTTCTGTTTCGAAAATGGTGCGCAATTCAGGGTTTGTGTGGGTGTGGCGCCTCTGTCATGCCGTGTGATTTTGTCACATGGTAGCATTGGAGGTTTCGCGATCCGTGGATTCCAGACGTCCTAGCCTGCACCTCCCCAGGTTCTGCAGAGTGTGCAAAAAAAAAACGAAACACCCCAGACACGTGCATATCACCACGCCTGGATGGCCCAGCACATTCACCGCCCATGTCATTGTGCAGAAGTACCTGACATGGTTGGAGTTAGCTCCAGGCTAGCTCCATGTGGCTTCGCGACCCCCTGTGGCCTGTATATATCTCTCATCAATTTGAAACTCAGAACACAGTGTTTGTTTGTTCTGCTGATCTGACACTCATCAGTCAGCCCAGCATATTGTCTGACACTCATCAGTCAGTACAGTGTATACCTTTTTTGCCATTTGGCACCCATTTGTTGTGCATTGCTGCATTATAATAGTATCAAGAATGTCCTCATGTCACTGTGTCGAAGTATGTGACATGGTTAGAGTAAGCTGTAGCCTGGCTCTACGTGGATTCGCGACCCCCTGTGACACCTATTTGTGATGCATAACTCAGAACACAGTATTTCTTTGTTCTGCTGATCTGACAGTTATCAATCAGTCCAGTGCATTTCTTTTTGCCCTACTGCACGCAGATCAATCTGACAACGATTATTATCTGCTCGAAAACATTTTGTGTTTTTTTCGTGTTATGCATCTCACAGTTGCTCTCAAAAAAAAGTTGGAGAATGTTGCCTTTGGGGGGTGTTGCTTGAAACACTGTTGTAGATGCCTACCATTTGCTACAGTTGCAGCGGTGTAGAAACGTCTGCTAGGTGGCAGTTCTGATCAAATTATGTGCTGTATGATTGCAACCAATCAGTACGGGTTCCTCAGTGCCAGATTCACTGAGTTTTTTCTTTTGCACTGAACCCATGGTTCGTGTGCCTGAAATGGAAACTGATTTGTTAGTGGTTGACTGGTGGATCACATGGTTGCAAGTGGGTGGGGGAAAGGGGTGCAAAAGAATAGGGGGGCCAGTCAATGTCTGCGTAGAAAAGATGGATGGAGAAGCCACATGAACATGTGTGATCCATGCACGTTTTGCGCACGGGTGGGCCGTCTCCTCAGTTCGGGTACGCGACTCCCCCCGCCCCCCCGTCCCTGCCCTCCGGGCCCACTTAGTTACCAAGGGTCAATAGCTACCCGCCATACATATGGTGGTGCCAAAGGCGCCCGAATTTTTTTCATTCCCCTTGCCCACATAGCAAGCACCCTTCCCCGCCCAGGAAGTGGAGCATCCCAACACTAATTTTGAACGCAACCTTGGTTTAATCATCCACCCCAACCCTCAGCCTGCTCCGAACCCTACCCCTAGCCCTCCTAGGCTGGGGTTAGAGTGAGTGTTTGGGTCCAAAATGGAGAGCAAGGTGTGGCAAAAGCAGCCATGACCGAAATTTCAGGCATGTTGTTCAGCCCATCAACATGGCTGGCATGGCCAACCCAGCGTATTGCAAAGGTTAGGGTTAAATTTATGGTGATGGTATGGTTAGAGGGAGGGCAAGGGGAGGCTGTACCCCCTCGCCCCTCCCTGAACCCCCCCTACAATGCCCCCCCAACCCAACGTTGGGGGGCGGGGGGGGGCTTCGGCCTATTTCTAATGTGGGAGGAGTTGCCTGCCAAAGCGAGGAGATGGCCCCCCCGTGGTTTTGCCAAAATAAATTGGTTGAAGAGGAGGGGTTTCCTCTCCCGCTATCATACTGTTGCAAATGGTTCAAACTGACATAGTCCCAATACAGAAAAATTTGCCCATATTTTTTTTTGTTTTTTTATTTTCCCCATTTTGGGTTCTCTCCGATAGTTTATGTTATTTGCCGTATTCAATATGTTTCCCATTTTGGGGTTCCCAAAAATGTGGTGGGTAATCCCACTTTGTCCCCGAAACCCTTTGGGAAGGTTTTTGAGCGCAATTTGGGTTTTTTTTGTAAATTTTCGAGGGTGCTTTGGTACACTTTGGAAGGATTCATGATACAATTCGGGGATTTTGAAATGCCAACAAGCTTTTTACACATACCTGTGGTTTTGCATTGCCAAAAAATTTTTCGTCTATGGACGTGAGAACATTTTGCCCAAAAGTGTTTCATTTTCGGGCCAGGGGACACTTTGCACTGCCAAAAAGCCTGTCACATATGGGGACAAATGGCACTGCTAAAAAACTTTTCATATATGGTCATGGGGAAACTTTGAAATAACAAAAGGTCCGTTAGAAATTGGAGTGGGGACACATTGTGGTGCCAAATACCCCCCTATATATGAGTGTCGGTCCATTTTGCAACCGCTGAAAAGCGTATCATCGTCAGGGGTGACGGTCTCCAGGTGTGCCTCACCTTGCCAAAGGACGGAGGTGATTGCCAATTTTTGATCCCGCTGCCCTCCCACAAGCTCCACTCATGCTGTTGACAGGTGGTGTTTACTAAATTTTGACGAGATGAAAAAACGGTGCATTCATGAAATAACACTAGATCCCGTGCGCACCGCACGTAGCGGCGCGCCTGCGTTTCCCTCAATGCACCAGCTGATGCCAAAAAAAAACCCGGGGTCATTGGTTGCTCGCATAGATATTGGTATATTTGCCTTATTCGGCAAGTTATTTATCGTTCATAAGATTTCTGCATTTTAGGGATAGGTTAAATAGTGTATTTTTCTAGAATATACATGGGCACTCAACTTGTCCTATATGGTTAAACAAAGCATGACCTCAACATGAAGAGTGCATTAAAGCGTGGCTAGAACATAGCATCGGAATAACCTCCCGAAACCGTCCATGACTAGGTCACTGGTTCAAGTGGGAGATGTCACTGGGGACCGTTCCCCGATTATGACAAAATGAAATTATTTTTTGAAGGTCTCAGGCTCATGGTCTGACGATACATTCAAAACTTTGCTGCAATTTTGGCGATTTTCGGCTGATGGTGCCCACTTCGTCACAAAAGACGAAAATTCAACATCCTTCCCACCCATACCACTTTTTCCAGTTTTTTGATGATGCTAACCCCCCTCAAAAAAAATCGGGGGTGAAGACTTCACTTTTTGAAGGTTTTGGAGGTTGTCTTGATGCCGTCTTGTCAGAATTTTGAATTTTTTGTCTTTTAAACTATGCTTTCGGCGATCACCCCCGAACATTTTTCGCCTAGTCCCCGGTATTTCTTGACTTTCTCAAAGATATTGTTGAGTTGGAATGTAAGACCTATAGCAGTGGATTCAGCATGAGAAAATGCATCCTTTTAACTAAGCGATCCCGGGACGATTCTTGGTCCCTCTAGCATATTAGCATTGGCAACAAAATCATTATAACACCGAGATGGGGGCAACAAAATAGCATGTTGATACGATCCACTAGTCGTACAACAAATGGGTAGAGGAAATTATAACCCACAAAACATGCACTCACTACAAGTAATTGCAGAATGCACAATTGTAGATGACGTCCGCTTTGGTGCCACTAGACGTGGGCTTTACACCTCCACCGTTGGTAGGCTGCTCAGCTAGCAAGCGGCGCGCAACCGAGGTGCCATCAACCTGGCCAGCTCATGGATGTAAATGTTTTTTTACTTATTTTTGAAACTTAGTGAAACAGCCGTTGTAAAATGTTTTGGCTTAATTTTTGCTACAGTAGCTCTCTCTCCCAAACAAATGACATCCTCAAACACGCTGGGGGATTCAGTGAAGAAAAAATCCCATCCGGGAAGTTCTGTACGCCCAATTGTGGTGCAATTTTTCTTTTCATTTTTATAGGATTGTGGCACAGCTTTTCTCAAATGCGCAGGGTGGTGCAATCATGGTGGTTAGGCCAACAGTGGGTTAGGATTTTTTTCTGGTCATCATTCTAGTTTTGGTGTATGTTGTAATGTAATTTTTTTGGGCGGTAAATGCAACAAAATGCAGAAAAAAAAAAGCAACAAAATAATCATCACGCCGCATATTTATTTTTGCAGTAAGTTGTGTAATCCCATTACACGCATTACTGCGAAAAGAAAGGTTACACCCATTGACATTTTTTGCATCCGTTTACCACAAAAAAAACTTGCACGACTTGAAAATCTTTTTGTACACGACTTATTGCAAAAAAAAAAAATACTCATGGTGGCAGTTTTCTATACGCGGTTACCTCAAAAGAAAATTACAACATTTGACAATTTCTTTGTATATGAGTTACCGTGGAAAAAAATTACACAAGTTACCTGGAAAGGGAGACCTACCCAAAATGCCCACTTGTGGGCCACTACTGCTCTTGTCTCCCGCTGTGAAGCATTGGGGACCCTCCAGGTGGTAGGGGTGATGTAGCTAGCCGACCACTTTATTTGATTTTCCGCCGGCCCCAGATCCGGGGCCTAGTTTCGTTTGACGACTTTTTTTCTGTCGGCCACTCGATTGTGAAGGAGCTGATAGTTTCCAAATAGTTCCGCCAGGTTAGCCAACCAGCCAATTCATGGGCTATTTCTGGTTTTGTCTTTGCGTTGAAGCGTTGAGGACCCCCGGGCGGCAGGGGTTATGTAGCAACCCGGCCGATTTGTGATTTTGTTCCCCGTTCTGAAGCATTCGGGATGAGGTCCACCACCATAGAACAAAATTTTCTCTTTGGGAAGAATAATCAATCCATCAAATGAGCAAAGGCCCAAAGCCGCCCAAACTGCTAGCTGCATAGGAGACCCCACCCACTTCACACCTCGCAAGCCCCCCCCCCCCCCTCCCCCTGTCCAAATGTTTGTGAAAACACCTCCACTGACTTTCTCCCCCCCTCCCCCACCAAAACAAGTTCCCCTTCCGTGAACCTTCGATCTCACGCAACGAAAAGGAACAATAAGAACCAAATCTGCTGATATTCTAGTGAAATATTCACACCACATGGATTCTATGCCTTTGAATTTCCTGCCTGTCCACCCCCAGCCCCAAACCTTTTTGCCTACAGCCTCCGGCAGGGGACCTGTTTCCCTCAAGATCTCCTTAGAGCTTTTGCAATTCAGCCAATGCCAAGCTTTCTTGTGTCATAAATCAAAGACAGCCTAAATGCACACCTTTTTTGCGGGTGGTGGTTGGGGTAATCTTTTTTTTTTAGATGCGAAATCTTTTTTTTAGATGCGCTAAAATTTAACAAAAGTGCTAAAATTTAAGTCAAAACAGCTAAAAAATGAGCAAAAACAGCTAAAAAATGAGCAAACACATCTAAAAAAAAAGATTTTGCATCTAAAAAACAGATCCTCTACTAAAAAAATAGGATTCCAACAAAACCCAAAATCTAAAAAAAAAATCATTCGCATGTTTAAAAGCGCCAAAAAAGCAGAATCTTTTTTTTTTAGATGGCCACGTAAAAAGTGAGATGTTGGTAAAACTGAAAGAGCACAAAGCCGGGGGTGGGGAGGGGAGGCAGAAATGCAGTTCCTAGGGGCACCCGACCGGACGAATCATCCACATTCCTTAGCGAATCCTGAAAAACAAGGCACAAAGCAAAGAACGGTAAAGAATGCCAACAACACCGGAGCAGATGGCTGAGCACTTGCAGAACGTGCTGTTGCAGTACACACTACATGACATGAAGCGTGCCACATGCCACTGTGGAAATGATGCACAAGACGCCTCAGGGTCCATGCTGTGGAACTTGGGGGGAAAGACAGCCATTCTGCTCCTATGGCTTGTGGATTTGGCAAGACTTGGTGCAGGTTATTCAGAAGAGGAATGCAGAATGTGTCCATCGATGGGGTCAAGATGTAGAGACTGACAACGCAGCGCTGAGATAAATGGGCAAATTGCGTCCAAAATTGTTGCAGATGATCATCAGGGCAAAGAAGGTCAGGCACTCGAGGGCGGCGTGCGAGGCTTAATGCAGCGCAGTGGTCAATGTCTTTCACGAATCGGAGGATTGAAGCAGGGGCAATCGAACAGGAGACTCGGGTGAAGCTTGGTTTCGTGTAAGGATCTTCCATGTTGGTCAAGTCAAATAACTTTCTCCCAATGATATTTCGAAAATTTTGAACTCAAAATCCAAAAGTTCCAACTTGCCAATGACCAAGGATGTCTATTCTTTAGCATGGTACATGGATGGACACCACAAACCTCAATCAAAGTAAATGCACAATGACAAAGGCGAGCAAAGACACTTTCCACACTTGGTCTTGATCCTTGTTGAAGTTCTCTCACATAGAGTATCACATAACATTCGAACAACGAACCTTACATAATGTCATCTTATACTTATCTATGAAATAGATAAGTAAACATACAAACAAGAGCACAACAAATAAACACTCAGTTTTTTACTAATACCAAAGCGACACAATGGAGTACCATACACAACGAGCAACGTTACGGCGACAAAGATTCGGGTGTGTGGGACCTCTAACATGTGTGAACGGCAAAATCAGCTCCTCAGACCAAACCAAAAACACCAATCAAATTGCATGGGTCCCAAACCACAGAAATTCACGATCCCGTAAATTCAGACCCACAGAAATCAGAATTGGAAAATTAAAACTCAGTAGGCTCACGCCCGATCGCGATTTATGTCGCGCGCGCACCAGGCCAGAAAAGGAGTAATTCAGCACCCCTAGGGTCTACTGCATCCCACCCCAAGGGTATGTTGTGTGTGTGGGGGGCTTGGATCGGTCTTGGGACCGATGCCGTGGGGGGTAACCCAAAGCCAACCCTATTGCATTTCGGTGGCGAGCAACAGCAGGGCTGGAGATTTTTGGTAGCATTGGTGCCTATGCCAGCTCAGTCCCCACCCCCTTAGACTGCAATCCTTCAATGTAGTCACGCAGCAGTGGCCTTCCACCATGCACCGTCTTTGGCCCCTTTGTGGCAGACATTATTGCCCCGGCGCCGGGTCCGGGCGGAGATAGCCTGGCAAAGCCCTGTGGCGAGATGTGCTCAAGAAAACTCTCGGTATTAAGGATCAGAGCTGTTCCGATGCTACAACTGTCCCATGACGCAACACAGTACAGGATGTAACGCGGGGAGACGATGGGCTGCATCTGATACCAAGCAGTCCCGCGGGAACCGCCCCGCCTGCAGGCATCCTACCCACTCGAGAACGCAGGCGCGCACCATTAAGCTCTCAGAATATTAAACTATAATATTGACACAACGGGATTTGTGTCACTGGTTACTCGCACAGCTCGACGGGTTATCGGTCGCCCTGTGCCACCTCGTGCTTCAATCAAAACAGTGAGCCCCATCTCCTCACCACTCGGGTCCTCGGATCGCTCGGCAACGTCTTTGGCACTTACACGCGCGCCACTTGCACCACGCGTCACGCCCTTGCCCCAAGCCAACCAGGGCGGATGCATTCCTCCCGTCCCCCACCCCCCAATCCCAACCAACCCCCCGGCGCGGCTCCGCACGCCTCGCTTGCATCCGAATCGCTCAACGGTTGGGGAGTAGAGATTACTCCCGCCGTTTTTCAGAACTCCCACGTATCATAATAGTAGCTTGTCCTGGCAGGGGCAGCCGGACCGCCCCGTCGGGCCTTTCTGGGTAGTCTGCCCACTGGCGCTGGCCCCCAGTGCAACTCGCTCGCCATCGACCTGGTCACTGACCGCAACGCACATGTGGACCCGGAGTCGAGATTCCGTTCTCTCGGCGTTGCACATGGGGGCTTTCCGTTGCCCCCTTGCACTAATCGCAGGATTGCACGTCTCCCGAAGTAGTTGGGGCGGCACTGACGGCGAACGTGGGTTTGTAGAGGGGCTGATGCCGAGTGACGACCAGCAGCTCGTCGTCAGGCAGAACGAAAACGGCCGTGTCTTTAGGGACGGGGTTCACGTTCCAACGCCGCTTCCCCTTTCTCCGGTAGCCCACAACGATGTCCCCGCGGCTGCGGCACTGCCTCATGAGGGCCCAGAAGTCGGGGGGGCTCGTCACGCTCCGCGGCGGCGCGGGGCCGTGCGGCTCCCCGGCAGCGGCGGCGCCGGCGTCTAGGAAGTCCCTGTAGCGCTTGATGGCGATGTCCGACCCCCGGTCGGAGAGCAGGTTGTCGATCAGCACCGGCGCAATGTCGGGGTCCTGGACGATCTGCGCCAGTGTCAGGGCGGCGAATTGGTCGGCCACGATGTGGTCGCCCACGTCCGCCAGCTTCAGGAGCCGGCTGGAGTCCGAGTTTTTGATCTCCGTCACGAGCACAGTGTCCTTGCAAATCGCGTGGTGGGCGTCCGGGTCGTGCACGAGTTCCTCGGACGTGCCGGCGGCCAATGCGCGCGCGGCGTGCCGCTCGTGCCGCAGAGCCTCCTGCTTCTGGATGTCGCGGATCAGCAGGCTGCACATCACAGCCTTGCCGTCCGCATGCATCAGCTGGTGCTTTGTCGCGTCGGAGAACACCAGAATCGCGTCGAAGTGCGTCGGCCGCATGCCCTCCAGGTCCTGCCGGACGCACGTGTGCCCGATCTCATGGTACACCTTTGCGATGTTCCGCAGCTTCCGCCGCAACCCGCCGCCTTTCTTCAGCAGCGCCTTCCGCTCGTCCACCGGGGTCGAGCACAGGATTGTCAGCGTGGAGCTGGGGGGCACCCATTTGTCCAGTTCGACGATGACGTCCTCCATGTCGTCGCGCCAGTTGCACATCAGAATCTGCTGAGGCGGGATCACCTGCGGGCTGGGCCGCGGGGGGCCGAGGGCGGCAGACGAGGAAGCCAGAGGCCCAGCGGGTGCGGAGTCTCCCGGGGGTGGAGGGGCGGCTGCAGCGGCTGAAAGCACGGATTTGGGCAGCTCGAGGCCCTTGCGTGGGCGGTAGCTGTTGACATCAGCCGCCAGGCAGATGAGGCGGTCTCCGGTAGAGAGGACGTAGTCATCGGGGGGTTCAGCATGACGGTGCCGTTCCTGCTGTTGGGGGCCGCCGCAACCTTCACCCCGATGGGTATGGCGTGGTCAAACAGGTACATGGCCTGCCCAAAGGTCTTCCCCTGCAGCTGGACCCACTCCCGGAAGTACAGCTCCTGCCCGCCGAAATCCAGGAACGCTAACGCTATCTCCGCGAGCCCCGGCTGCCGGCAGCATTGCACCATCATTTGGCCGACGATGTCGTATGGGACCACCGGGATGACCTGGTGGACCTTACCATCTCTTGATGGTTTGCGTTTCATGCGGATTGTCTCCAGCGCCCTGTCGCAGGGATGGAGCAGGGACAGGGAGGCGGACAACAGCGAAGGAACCGACACGTTACAGAGACCAGTCCCGGCGACTCGCGCAAAGCCGCTGTCCACGTGCAATGCGCAGATGCACGTGTGCATTGCTGTTGCGGTCACAAGAACTGGGGTCCGCCACAACAAATCATGCCACAACATGTCTGTCTTGACCCCAATCAAGAGGAGAACCGCAAAAATGCATGGTGCGAGAAGGAGCAAAAGCAAAACAAGCCGCGGATTACTTGCTCTCAGTGCATGCGTGAGACGCCTTCTCCCTGAGGGCCGGCAAGGCAAACAAATTGGTCTCGACTGCAGCCTATATGGCGCTGCCGGGCTAAATTCACTTCAAAGACGTCGGCAACAGGAGCCCAAGGCGCTGGCAAACCGATGGTGACCAACCGCTGTCGGGTGCCTGTTAGCCGGCACTGGCTCATTTATGCTGGTTAAACACCATTGCAGCAAGTAGTGAGGGCTACTTACCACCGTGAAGGCGTGCAAACACCTTGCACACACCCATGTTTTGCAGACTTTGGAAATGGCCTGCCTGATGGGGCTGTTGCGGTGTGGGATGGTGCGATGGGCAGGAGCTGCCTTCTCAGGATGTTGCGCATGCTGGGAAACGTGTGCCCTTCTGCATAGTGGCCTCACTGCTCGGCCCACCAGAACCCAGGACGCAGGGTCAGCAGCAGAGACACAAATGAAGCGGGGGGCGGAATCAGAAGTGGCCCACAAGTGGGCAAGGTGGCTACATAACCCCTGCCACCTGGGGGGTCCCCACCGCTTCAGAGCGGGGGACAGAATCAGAAGTGGCCCACAAGTGGGCAACGTGGCTACATAACCCCTGCCGCCTAGGGGGTCCCCACCGCTTCAGAGCGGGGGGCAGAATCAGAGGTGGCCCACAAGTGGGCAAGGTGGCTACATAACCCCTGCCACCTGGGGGGTCCCCACCGCTTCAGAGCGGGGGGCAGAATCAGAAGTGGCCCACAAGTGGGCAAGGTGGCTACCTAGTAACCTAGTAAAAACAAAAACTTTTTTTACTAGGTTCCGAAACCTAGTAAAAAAAACCCTTTTTTTTGACTAGGTTCTGACACCTAGTAAAAAAAAACTTCTTTTTTACTAGGTTCCCAATATTTAGTAAAAACTAGTGAACCTAGTAAACTGTTACCTAGTAAATTTTTTTTTTCAAAAAAAATTCTTTTACTAGGTTTTACCACAGACCCGATGATCAGTGTCACACTGTACAAGCCACCCGGCACCAATGTTTCACTTGTCGCGCCAGCCATGAAAATAGAGAGAGGGATGAGGGGGTGGTTGATGCACACCAGGTGCACCACACTTCCTTTGAACTGCTGCGCTAAGTTGGGGTCCCTATCCTCGCCTTCTTGGCTGGGTCTGGGTTATGATCGTGTGGGTCTGGCCAGTGTATGCCCCGGTGTGCGCCCATCCGCACATCCTGTGTGACTGCCACACGCGGGTGTCCTGCGTGTGCCCTGGCACAGCAGTGCTGCACCCCAGTGCCCTGTGTGTGCATGTGTTGCAGCCTGCTTGACCCTGTGCGCACTGAGGGTGCTGTGCCCACCTATTGTGCACTCTGCGACAACCAGATTCCCTGGATCTATTGGTAGTCACGATTCAGTGGATGGTTGGAAGTGAGCACGCATGCACACGTGCACTCACCTAAAAACGCATACCTCGAGACCAAAGGCAGATTGTCTTTGTCCCGCATCTCAATGATGATGGGCGCCGTCACACTGCCAGGCACTGAGCGATCACTTGGGCGTCGGCTTCCACGTCTTGCCCTTCGGCGGGGGACAAGATGACGATCGACTTCGCCTTCAAGAGCGATGCACGCATCAGGTGCTTTGAAGAACGGGGGTTGCCAGATCGGGTGACGACACGCGTGGACCCGAGCTCAACAGACTCCAGCTTGTCCTGCATCTTCTGACGGAACCACAAATGGGCGGGAGCAAAAGGGTGGAACATTCTTCCACACGGGCCAATTCAGGACTATTCAGGACTCCAATACACGCCACGCAAAGGGGCGGGGGGCCGGTCTGGAAGGGCGAGGTGGGAGGGTCAACTTGCTGTTCGACTTTTTGGCATTTTGGCATTTTGGAATTCCCCATTAATTTTGACTGCCGCAGAATTGGGGGGTGCAAAACTGCAGGCCACACAGCCCCCAGAAGCAGGAAAAACAACTGGAACACACATACACATACACATACACATACACATACACATACACATACACATACACATACACATACACATACACATACACATACACATACACATACACATACACATACACATACACATACACATGCACATACACATACACATACACACACACATACACACACGCATACACACATACACATACACATACACATACACATACACATACACATACACATACACATACACATACACATACACATACACATACACATGATTTGATTTGATTTGATTTGAAAAATCCGCTTTGTCTTGGTTTGGACCAGTCCCCTTCCAAGTTCCACAGCAAGCGTCCCCATCAACCTACACACCGAACACAAAGCAAATCAAATCTCTGAACGTATGTGACTCAGCAATGGATGTGACTATCGACCCAAGTCACACTGGTCCGAAAAATCAGGCAAGTGTTGCATCAACTCAGTACATGTGTTTCCCTTTGCCTTTGCCACCCTGCTTACCCACAGATCCTCCTTTGCTTCCTTTAGACCGACCCAGAATAGGCATAGTGGTATGACCCATATGTCGTGCTGGGAGCTGATGTCGATCTGTGCCGTCCAGAATCTGGCTGATACCTGTTCGCACGTCCTGAGAAGAAATGGTCACCCAAATCTGCATGTCAAGAACCAATTTAATCACAGGTGGGGGGACCCCACGATGCAGTTCAGGGTCAGGGCCCCGAGCATCAGTGGCTTTGCAAACGGGTTCGTCTCGAAGGCGCGCTCGACGTAGTATCGGAGCCGGTCTTCGTCGGTCGGCTCCTGGGGATAAGACAGGCGCTGTAGTGCAGGCACCCGAGCACGAAGCAACACCACCCACCGCGAAGAGAACAACAGGCAAAACCGAAGAATTGCATGGAATTGGCCTTGGAAAGAGACCACCCCAAAAAGGAAGTCGGGGGTGGGGGGGGTGGTGGGGGTGTTGGCGTCGAGGGCTGCAGTTGGGCACCCCCCGTGGGAGCTGCTGTCGCTTACTGCCGTTTGGCAACGGCACATCATTGTACCCTGCGTGTCTAATGAATGCCTTGTCCAGCGAACACTTCCGTTCGGACCATATTTTTTTGGGACCAAATTGATGAGGTACCGGGTTTAGGGACTGAGTTAGGCACCGAACGGCGCGTCCAACGAACACTCCTGTTCCGATCGACTTTATTGTTCACTGGACACGGGGGGGGGGGGGCACAACCGATGGCAACGGCGGCAGTCGATTCACAACCGGCTGCCATGGGTCAGCCTACACGCTCGGTGACCAGCACGGCGCCTCTGAACGGTGGTCGCAATGCGCTTTTGTCCTCTTCACCCTGGGCCATGGCGCTGGGCGTTGCAGCGCCGGCTGTCACATTCACTGGTGCTAGCCCTCGGGCACTGCAGCGCGGCTCTCGCCTTTCTCTCTCTGCGGCCGTCCTGCCCGGCATTGCAAGGCACAGCTTGCCGGCCCCAGTGGGCGCCAAAATCTTGGGGGGGGGGCGTTGGCAGGTAACTGATTGAGGGCGCTCTTGCCACGGTGTGCGCGCGGTGCAAGCTTTCGGTATATCTGGGGACCCTCCCGGTAATAATTGCAACCATCAAGAGGCCTCCAGGAAAGAGCCAAAACTACCCAGAAGCCTCTGGGATTTATTGGCAACCTTAAAAAAAAAGCTAGGAAGACAGGTCCAAAAAGGGCCCGCATACCCCGCGCTCCCCAAACTTCCTCAGGGTCAAGAACTGCGATGGCAGTCCTTGACACTTGACCCCTTCACTTGTCGGTGGTGTTGGCTGCGCGCCAGTCCCTGGTTTTTGCCAACCAATGGCAGGTTGGCCCTCCTGTGGCTTCCTCCCCCTTTCTATCTTTCACCCCACGGGTGTGGAATGCCACCCCCCAGCGCGCTATAGCCCTTCTTTTGTTTTTCCTTCCTGTCCAGTTTTCTTCTGTGCGTCACCGTCCCACTCCCCCTAAACTGAAATGGGGCTAGCAGTGTTCTCAGCCCAGTAGGGAATAGTCACCAACTGTACCTGACTGTCGTCCCCACTCCCTCTCTGGTACTGATATTGTATGCAATGCAACTTGCTGATTCATCTGAGCCTTCACTCTTCATACTACTGTCTTTTTCAGCCCACAGTCATTGTGCCTCATGCACACTGGGAAGCCTACGGGCGTGGTGCATAACCTGGTTTCAGACTCAGCGAATCCTCACTTCGTGTCAGATCTGCTGCTGGACGCGGAACGCACGCGCTGGGCGGTCCATCGACTGCAATGGACCTGCATCCGATGGCGCCCCCTGGCCAACCGGCGTTGGTTGACCATAAAGCCCCGTCAGTGGAATTGCAACGCCGTCGGTTAACTGCCATCTTGCCAACCAAAACCTCAGGCTGTCCTGATTGAAAAGCAAAGGTTCAGAGCTGTCCAGTGCTACGATGATCCCACAATGGCTGTGGTCAAATGACGAATGCAGTCATTTGACCGCCCTCCACAGGGCGGGGAAGAAAGAGTACCTGGTGCCCGCGCTGCATGTAGTACGATACGTCGTCTTCGTCGTCGTCGTCGTCAGAGCCGTCCGCGACGAACATGGCGCGGTAAAGCGTCCCGTACGCCGTCGACAGCAGGACAACGATCAGCACAACGTACACATTGGATCGCGCATGGGACCCTGTGGGATCCTGCTCTGATCGGCCCGAGTCGGTAGAGAAGAATCGCGGGGGAAACCGTCTGAGTCCCCTAGAGGACAGGGACATGCGGACATCGGGCTGGCGAAGGGCATGGCGCCCGCGTCGTGCGAATTCAACTGCCGGTGTTGTTGCGAACGTGCGCGCATTCCAAGTGAACGTTCGCGCATCTCAAGTGCTGCGCGCGAGTGTGTTGCCCACAACGCCAATCCTCATCCACCACGAATAGGAGCAGCGCCCTCGGTCGCAGCGCACTTAGAGGGCTGTTGTCGGCATAGGGAACAAAAGCCGAGCAGAAAAAAGGCGGCGGATCCAGTACCTGCGGTCTGAATTCGAGGGAGAGGGAGAGGCAGACGGCCCGAAGCGTGCGATCCAGGCCATTGCTTAACGACCCAGGGGCGGGGGGCTTGTCATATTGGACCCCCAGCCAAGCTACCAAACCCACCCACCCACACACCCACACACCCACACAGCCAAGGACCCCCCCCCCCCCTTGCACTACTTTTGTAGTCACTAGACCGAAGAGGAAGTGCCCCATGCCCCATGCGGCTGCACATGGGGCTGTTATCCCCAGAACTCGCATAGAACGCTCCCAAATGGCCCACAACGGGAAACCTTGCCCGAAGCATGCACCTGCAAAACATGGTCATGAACCAAAAAGACAGGTGGTGAAAGGTGCTGAAAGCGCACCGCGCGTGCACTGCGTCTACCGCACGTGTTACAGGAAGTAATATTTCAGTGTAGCGTAAACCCTTTGTGAAGGCAGGTAGGGGGGACGCAGGGTTTGCATGCAACAAGGGTATGTCCTGGTGATAAGGGGTCATGGCTCTCATGGCCCAAGGAAGACTCAGCAAGCGAGATGAAGAAATGTGAGTCATGTTAGACAAAACATCCAAAATGCTAGAGAATTTCCTGATTAAAAGTGAGCCCCTCGCATCCAAAAAAATAAGCAAGGAGCCACCAAATGCATCAAAAACCTATATTTCGATGCCCAACCCCTTGCTATGAGGATCTGCAGCCCAGCCCCTCAACTCTGCACAGCCAATAGAAAAGCAGCAAACATTGTGGAAAGAAGGCCCTGGGTTTCGAGATTGTGTGCGCCAGAGAGGAGGAGCAGCGGTGCCAAATTTGATGCTGCTACTTTTCTGCTTTGGGGGGGGGGGGGCTCGCTAAATGGAATAAATGATGGGGGCACAGCTGCATAGCCTAGACAACGTGCATCTTTGTTCCCTGGTCCAGACGTGGTTGGATCTCAGCATGAACGCTCCAATTGCAGGTAGTTGCAGTGTAGGAGCTCTGACATCCAATGCCGAAGTACCCCCCCCCCCCCCCTTGTACAAGCTACGCCGATGTACACAATTATTACGGTCCCTACGCCTACTGCAGCTTGGACAAGGGCGTGGCTTGCGCGCAACACATACAACTGCCAACACACACGTGCGCGCGTGAGCTGGTGCAAGAAAGGGGAATATAAAGCACAAATATCCCCAAAATCAGAGCCATGTGGGTTCAAGTGGGCAAAGACTCACAGCAAATGTGTCCATGACTCCATGTAATTGGCAAATGTGACGACAAACCCATGTCTTATGTGGAGGCACTACATTTTGTATGTAATTAAATTACGTACACAATTATTACAGTCCCTACGCGTACTGTAGCTTGGACAAGGGTGTGGCTTACACAGGGGGGGGGGTACAAAGTACATCATACCCCCCCCCCCTCCCCTTGCGCAAGCACGCTGAAAGTCATAAAAACGACGGTCAGATGAGGTCCCGTGCTCACACAAGGCAGTGCCCACAAGAGGAAACCTCAAGAAGTGGCCGGGAAAACGATGGTCAGATGAGGTCCCGTGCTTACGCGGGGCAGTGCGTGCGCAAAAGGGGGGGGGTTAAGTGGACAACGGTGTGCAAATGTCGCCTGAGG
The DNA here is from genome assembly GCA_964036045.1 of Eutreptiella sp. 'Long Island Sound 2002'. Lineage (NCBI taxonomy): Eukaryota > Euglenozoa > Euglenophyceae > Eutreptiales > Eutreptiaceae > Eutreptiella > Eutreptiella sp. 'Long Island Sound 2002'. The sequence goes on from OZ038396.1 coordinate 40,520,139, forward strand.
CCTCAAATGTACTGCCAACTAGGCACACAATATCACTGCAGTGTGAGCTCAAGGTCTGTCCTGCAAACATGGCAAAGGGTGTTCACCGAGTGCCATAATACCAACAAAACACCGGCTGAATGAAATGGACCATTCATTAATGACAGCTGCTATCGGAGCAGGCCGACATAGGACAGCTCCTTTCAGATGGATATGCCACAGCACGGCACTGGCAGCCGATCCTTTTGCGCACCGCTCCTCTTGTCCTTCAGCTAGAGGCCTCCTCCTTCGTCACTCTGCTCCCACATCCCACAGGCAAGAGCTAGACACCATGCACCACGCGTTGCCTAGAATTGTGGGACAACGGCTTCTTCCGTAACGATTTTATATTGCCAACTAACGAAAGGAGAAAGCTGATGCCTTTGCTGACGTCATCTGTCATCCCATGCATGCCTGCTGGCCCACCAAAAAAAAAAATCACAGAGCAGGCAGCCACCTGGCAGGTTGTTGGCGGTTGGTGGTTGGCGGTTGGTGGCTGTTGGCGGTTGGCCGCCCGTGCGGGCTGTCCTTAAAGGCTGTTCTTCACAAACAAAAATGATTGGGCTTCTTAAGGACATCCCTGCAAGCAAAAAATACCAACATGGGTAATAGCGAACACATAGTGTCTCCGTGTTGCGGTGTGGAGCAGTTGGTCGAATTTGGTCTGGCTACTTGTCATGTCATACAGATTGTTTGCGCTAGCCGTCCTCCTCGCCTTTGTGACCCCCCACCAAGTAGCCCTGCACACTGACACAAGAAAGTCAGAGCATGCATTTAGTTGTCGAGTCTGCTACAATGTACCGGCACAATCACGGTGGGTGTGAAGAGAAGAGGCAGAAGATTGTTCTTAGAAACATTTTGGCAACTGCATGGCTGAGCACTGCTGGAACAAATCACCGATCTGACGACCCCCAATGAAAGTGCTCAAAACGTCCTGAGAAGTGTCTCCACAAAACATGGAATTCTCGCCATCTACTAAGGGCTGAAGCAGAGAATGGTGCAAAATGCATTTGGTCTTGCGCGCAAGAGTCTCCACACTAAAGCTCGCAAAATTACCCACAGAGTGCTTATTTTGGGCTTTGCAGGGTCAAGCGGTCACACCAAAGATTGGAGTGTAACTTTGGAAAACGGACCCTCCCCATTGGCTCTAAGGGGCGCCGTTGCGACCGGGGGGGGGGGGGGGGCTTGCCTCCGCTTTTAAGCCGCCTTGGGCTGCGGCAAGGGCCCCCCTCCGGGATGGTGCTCTTGATGGTAGCAAATGTCCGCCGGCTCACACAAGTCACTCATCCGGACCTTGTGGCGAGAGATCCGACTTGTCATCCCGGGTGTAGTGTCCCCACAAAACATGGAATTCTCGCCATCTACAAAGGGCTGTATTAAGCACAGAATGGTGCAAAATGCATTTGGTCTTGCGCACAAGAGTCTCCACACTACAGCTCCCAAAATCACCCACAGAGTGCTTAGTTTGGCTCTCCGAGGGTCAAGCAGTCACACCAAAGATTGGAGTGTACCTTTGGAAAACGGACCCTCCCCATTGGCTCTAAGGGGTGCCGTTGCGACTGTAGGAGGGGGGGCTTGCCTCCGCTTTTAAGCCCCGCCTTAGGCTGCGGCAAGGGCCCCCCTCCGGGATGGTACTCTTGATGGTAGCACATGGCCTCCGGCTCACACAAGTCACTCATCCGGGCCTTGTGGCGAGAGACCCGACTTGTCATCCCCATTCACGGGGTGTAGTGTCTCCACAAAACATGGAATTCTCGCCATCTACTAAGGGCTGTATTAAGCAGAGAATGGTGCAAAATGCATTTGGTCTTGCGCACAAGAGTCTCCACACTACAGCTCCCAAAATCTCCCACAAAGTGCTTATTTTGGGCTTTGCAGGGTCAAGCGGTCACACCAAAGATTGGACTGCAACTTTGGAAAACGGACCCTCCCCATCGGCCCGAAAGGGCACCGCTGTGACGGGGGGGGGGGGGGCTTCCCTCCGCTTTTAAGCCCTGCCCTGGTAGTGCCTAGCTCTCATCAAGGCATTCGCGGTCTGCCCATGGTGCTCGAGCACTTGGGTCAGCTTGTGTATGATGGATTTGGGTAGACGCCCCGTGGTGCGTTGGAGTGCGTGGAGTGGGGTGGGGTGGAGGGCGATGTGGTGTATGGTGTGGTGTGGTGTGAGTGCTTTTTCCCATGTGGTTTTGCCGCCAGTGGAATTGTAGACTGGCGATGGGGTCATTCGCCAAAACCTTCGGTCAGAGGACCATGGCAAGGCACGGCACGGCACGACACGGCATGGCACAACACAGCACAGCACAGCACACACCACACCACACCACACCCCCCACTCCATGACATGCATCTCATAGCCTCGTCTTTTCCACGACAAGAGGTTCACAAGCATGGCATCGTACATTCTTGACCACACAAATCGCAGTCAGAAAAATAACGGTCAGACAGGGTTACTGTGCTGAGACTAGGCCGTGCTGGGGCAAACGGTGGGGTGGGGTATGACTGCCACCACTGAAAGTTCAGGTTAGGCATACATCAAAGTACCACCTACTCACAGACAAAAAGGGGAAACCATAGTAAAATTGTCACATCTTGACTGTTTATCAGCAATCACCACTGTCACTTGGGTACAAATAGCTACTTGCGCGACCCCTTTGATTAGAAAGGAAAAAAAGGTAGAGGTTATGCAGGAGTGTCTTCTCCCTGCTTTGCCTGCAGTCACTCTTCCAGGGGTTCACCAGGCCCCCTTAGACATATCGTATTCTGCTATGGATCGCTGCATGCACACACCAACTAGTCCCAGCAATTATCCGGAACGAAGAGGGTCCCAAGGTATTTGGGCGTAGACCAGGGGAGGCTTGGACAAGACCAGCGAGACCAGCGAGGCAAATGCACCCATTCACTGAATCGCGTGCACGTCTGTCCGTTTTTGCAGGCGTCATTTCCCCGGGGCCTGCAACGGGGCCTGCTCTTCGGAGGTGTCGTCATCGCGAGCAAAGAAGTGGCGCACGGCGCCGTACAGCAGTAGCCCCATGGGCCCGGACATGAGGGTGAAAAACAGGCAGGGCACCACGAGCAGGTGGGGCACGCGGCTCCGTTGCGCGTCCTGGACCTCAAAGCGGCCGACACAGAGGTCAAACACGACATAGTGCACCCACCCGACGAAGACATAGTCATGGCTTGCAAACAGCTTGACCAGTCCATCGAGGGTGAAGAAGTCGCCCTCAGGCTGCGGCTCAGAGGAGATCAAGATCAAGACCGTCCAGAACACGTACAGGACGGCAAACCCGAGGATGGTGGCGGTGACGATGGGCATGGTGTAGCGCCAGGAGGGGGCCACCGCCAGCAGGATCCACGCGGGCAGGCTTGCGTTGACGATGGGGAACACGGCGGGGGCATCCAAGCCGAACAAAGCCACCATTACGCAAGACACCACAGAGCACACTGTGAGACGCAATGCGGAGCCAGCGGGTGAAAGGTCAACGGCAGTCTTGAGCCTCTCCAGCCGTTTTGATTATCGAGGGCTGGTCGGGCTTGGAGAGGGTAGGGGCCATGCGGAAACGAAACGTAGAGGATTGCACCCAGAGACAGCGGAGCTGTTGGCGGTCGTATGGGTACAGCATCCAACAGCTTGGAGGGGGGAGGGGCTTCCAAATTCAGCTTGGTGGTTGTCTGGTGACTTTCTGTAACCAGGAGGAAAGGCAGGCTGATGCATCCCCTTGGTGCTGCATCTGATGAGCACGTACCTGCCTCCTAAGGGTGTGGCCACGACCCTCCCCACTCAGCAACTTCACAAGACCAAGCCGGCCTAGAACCCCCAAAATCACCCAATTCCTTTGTGCAGAAATTTTCCAAAACCCCACTTGACTGAATGAGTGCTATCAGAATCAAGCCCTAACGACCATTCGGCCTTAGGAGACGTGAAAGAATCACCGTACAAATTCCTTGAGGCCAGAACGCTGCCAGATCACAAGTGAACGAAGGGTGATGAAGCAGATGTTGATGGCGGAGGCAGCAGTGCTGGTAAATTCAAGGAAAGTTCAAGTGCTTGAGAAGCAGAACGCGCAAAACTTTGAAGCTGAAACGAGCACAGTTCCGAAACGGTGCAAGGGAAGTCTAAGACGACTGGCAGCAGAGCACGGGTCTGCAACAGTTGGCAAGCCTGTTTGCCAGGAGGACAACACTAATAGTTTTCATCACTTCAACATCTTGAGGAGCAGGCCCAGGTTGTGGAGGTCCTGCCAGTAATCGGCTGTGCGTGGTTCCTTCACAGCTCCACAACACCAAAGTAACAGTTCGCTCACCTCCCTGATGGATAATTAAGCGCAGTACACGGCCAGACAGCCACACAGTGAGCTCATACCCTTAGATGGTGCGTCGTCAGTACGACCAACGTTGGCTGGTGCAAAAGCTGTTTGTTTGTTCGCTACTTTCCTCTTTTTCAAGGTCACATAGATAGAGGTTTCAACACGGCGTCCCCATTTTCGTTTGCTTGTACCCCCCCCCCCCCTTGTATAAGCTACGCCAATGTACGGAATTATTACGGTCCCTACGCCTACTGTAGCTTGGACAAGGGCGTAGCTTACGCGCAATAAATAAAACTACCGACACACACGTGCGCGCGCGCATGGTATGAGTGCACCTTGACCTCCGCCCACATTACCAAGTGTATGCAAACACAAGGAAGCCTTGGGAACATGAAAATTTCAGGTTTACACAAATGTTGGTTAACGGAAGGACATGGTCTTCACTTGCACAACGGTAGGAACTCACCCTCCGTGCAGACATTCTGCGCCTCCGGCGGAAGGAGGCCCACCATTCCTCCAACCGAGTTGGTGTGGCACTCACCTCCTTGGCCCTCTTGATCATCATCTTGTTTGTGACCAGAATTTGGTGGCCACGGCGCCGGAGGAGCCATTGCCGAAGGGCGTCCTCAACTTGATGATATTGAGAGGGCTTCCCCGGGTGAAGCGTCTTCCGGTGCCCATCCTTCATGTGGGCCATCTTCTTCAATGCCTCCCCTTGGTCCTCCCATTCCCCAATGTTCTTGGGGGACTTGACGTGATACTTCTTGGCTGCGCGCCGCAGCCCATGTTGCCTCGTGTAGTTGATGATTTCCACTTTTTCGTGAGCACTTCGAAAACAACGAAGGGGGCAGCCGCGACCTCGGCCTTTGTGCGGCGCCGGGTGGACTTCACGTTGGTGCAATCCAAAGCCACGGCCGTAGAGTTGGAGGCGGTAGTGGCCTCCACGCACCGGTACTTGGTGGGGGGCTCATCATCCTCCTCCTCATCCTCGCTGGTAGGGCGGGGGCGAGCAAAGAAGTGCTCCATGGTGAGCTGCCCCCATGCAGCAGCCCTTGGGGGGACCTTCGTGGTGTGCCCGGGCTTGGGACACGGCTCAGCCACCACCTCTGGTTCATGAGGAACTTCAGCAACGGTGGGAGGGATCGGCGGTGTGTCCGGCTCGGGGGAGGGAGATGGGGACGGGATGAAGAACTCAATTCTTGAGAGGGGGGCACAGGGGTGTGTGACTACCTACCCACTCTTCATGTACTCCAATACCGCAAATTGGTCCCCCTTCTCTGATGGTCCCTTCATTGTAGCATCCACACGGTCACCGGCGGAACGTGTGAAAATAACTGGACGGCCAGGTTCAAAAAGAGAAGATTGCATGGTGAGCTGATGCAAGAAAGGGGAATATAAAGCACAAATATTCCCAAAATCAGAGCCATGTGGGTTGAAGTGGGTAAAGACTTACAACAAATGTGTCCAAGGCTCCATGTAATTGGCAACTTATGTGACCGCACTACACACCGTACACAATTAAAATTACGTACACAATTATTACAGTCCCTACGCCTACTGTAGCTTGGACAAGGGCGTAGCTTATACAAGGGGGGAGGGTATGCCTAACGGTGACAAGGTATCTTTGAAGGCCTTTTTTTTAATCAAATAGGCCAGTTCAGAGTGTGCCAGGAGCCGCTGTGGGCCAGGCTCAAAGCTAAATACAGATTTCGGCAGTGCCAGGGTGTGCATGGAGGCTTCAGCTCATGGCTGGGCCCCCATGTTTTCCCGTTGAGGTGGGTGTGATCATGTTAGCGGGATTTCCCAGTCGTTTGGATCCCAGTGCGCTTTGTGTTGTTTTGGTAAGGGTTGCAATGGGACTTCCCACAAGGTGGGGTCCCATTGTTCCCATGGTCGTTTCCGTATGAGGTATATTGTATGACGAACTTGTCTGGACGCGTCCCAGTATAGTGTTGTTTTCTGCTGGCAGCTGTTATTGAACCCCAGCGTCAAGTTCATGAGGTGTTCCTGTTGTCGCCACGTGTAGTGTGCCTGTCGCATGTGGTGGGCTAGCAGCAGGTTGGTGTCTGTGCACATTCTCTCAAATCTTTCGTATGTAAGGAGTGATGTTTTCAGGTCAGCGTACCATTTCACTGTGTCGTGTTTTGCCTGTTCGTACCATTGTCGGCGTTCGAGGCACATTGTTGTATATGTGTTGTGTAGTCGTTGTGCCTCTATATGTTCTTTGATCAGGTTTGACACGAGCAGGTGGTATTCTGTTTTGGCTATTAGTGTGTTGGCGTATAATGTGCGTAGTTCGTGTAGGTGCCGTCATGTTACCTCTGATGCGTGTGCGCTGCAATATGCATCGTGGGCGCGTTGCGCGTGCTGCTTTGCCAACTTGTCTGAGGCCGTTAGGTAATGTTCCCACTGCCTTGTGTCACCATCGAGGCGTCGACGTTTCTGAGTTCGTTCTTCCTGATTTAACGTGTTTGTCTCGTGAATGCTCGCAAACCATGCCACCGCCTCGTCGTCGTTTGCAGCGTGCGCATCCCGCAGCCACAGTTTGGGGTCTATGGGTTCCGTTGTCGCAGGCTCGGCCCTGCGTTTACGTTTCCTATCACACTGCATTGGCGCTCCGACGTGGTTGCGTAGGTTTTGTGCCGTTTCCCGTGGTGGTAGTGTTTGCGCAACAAACTTCGTCAGCCATAGGGGTGATGGCGGCTGTTGCGGTGTGGGGTCGGTGAATTTCCGCCTTAGGGTTTGGACGGCCTGGATCATGCGGAACTTAAAGAGGCCTACCTCTGCCCGTAGCTTGTGTCTTTCTGTGGTGGGGATGGCATTGATGAGGGACAGCGGGATGAGTAGTCTGGCACATAGCCAGAGTTGAAGGCTGGTGGCCGTTTTCTGCCATTGGCAGGCGTGCTGGGCCCAGTCAGTCCAGCTCCTGCGACACAAGTCCCAGGATTCACCCCAGGCGGGGCAGTACGCTAGTCTTGACTGCACTGACGCCCCGTGTTGTTGGCCACATTTGGAGCATAGGATGGGGGACCGCTCCTAGGGGGCACCTGTTCCCCACCACCTTACCTGTCCCTAGAGCCATGGGGTCCACGCGTTTCGTCTGTAATGTTTCATGGGGAGCCAGCTCACCCAGTGTACCTCCGGGGTATGTTTTTGTCTGCGCACTTGCATAATCCATGCCTTTGCAAGCGTGGGCATGATTTGTCCGATAATGACGATATCATGGGGTTGTGGTTGTTGGGAATCCATGGGCAGGTTGTCGCCCATATTCGCAAGGACATTGGAGTGGTTGTTCCCCTGTATGTCCTTATAGTCGCTACACGTGGTTGCTTGTTCGTGGGTGCCGTGCCCAGGAGTCCATCGTACGGTGAGTCGCTTCGTGGAGGCGTTGTGGTAGCCTATGTCGCGGTAGTCGTGGTCTTTGACTACCCCTTTACGTTTTATAGGGGTGGCTTTCACCACACCTTGATTGTCGAGTACGATTTCGTCCCGTTCGCTGGCCAGTTCAGAGGCCAGCTCGCAGGCGATTGTCTCAGCCTGGTACACCTGTTGAGGTCCGTGTACGCGGAACGCTGCGCGGTAGTTTCCATTGTATATGCCTCCTCCTGCTCTTCCTTGTCGTTTTGACCCGTCTGTATACCACTTTGTGGTGGTGGGTTCTCCTGTGTAATGTATGGTGATCCCGTGGAGTTTCCGTTGGTGTGGTAGTGCCTGGGACACTTCAAAGGTCTCCTTTGGGGTTGGTTCGTCGGGCGGATTCATCCAGCCATAATCTAGGCGATTTGTGGCCGGCCGTGTTTTCCCCGCGTTCGTTTCCTGGTCCTCTTCCGAGCTCTCCGGGTCGTAAAGGCCCGCCGACAGGGGGCGGTGCTGCCTAGGTTGGGATATGCGTTGACCCACCGTGCCCCCTAGAGCTCGGACGGCATCGATATATTTGTATTGGGTTGCGGTGAGCTGTTGCGTGGGGCCGTTGTTTTGTAGTTCTTGCCGCCCAGTGTGATCCACCGGGTGATGTAGGACCACCACAGTTGTCGTAGGCCTAGTCCCCCGTGGCTTAGGTTTGTTGTGAGTCATTGTTTGTTCATTTGTTGTTCTATCCCGGGTGTGTCCCTGACGTAATGTAGGACTATGTCGTCCCAAAGCGCCATCCGGGATCTGTTCCCGAGGAACACCCCCCTATACGCCCATCGTGGGATAAAGACGGTGTTGATGATGGCTACCTTCTCGTAGGCGTTAAGCGGCAGGGTTCTGTATGCCGCTATGTCGTGGTGCAGCTGTGTGGTTACCATGTCCCACGCTGTATCTTCCTGTGTGGGATGGGCTAGTGCGTGGCCCAAGTATGTCATTATGGGTGGCCGCACGGGGATCGGCTGGTGTTGCCATGTGATGGGCTCCAGGTTATAGTCTTTGGCCCAGTGGTTTTGCTGGCCCCGCTCTGCCCTGCCCTGCCCTGTACCCTGAACACTGGCACTGACACATGCAAATCCGACACTGCAATACTCCACTGACCGGTATTTGCGTCTGGGGCGTTCTGGCCCATGATGTGAGCGATACATATGCTCGCGCCTGTCGCCTGGCGCTAAAATAGACGAGGGCCTCTGATGAGGCTCAGGCAGGTTAGAAATACATCAAGCTGGGGTGTGAGAGTGTGGGGTGGGTAGCACGTACCTCAGGCACTAACACTGACACTGTCACTGTAGCCGTCACTGACATTGCTGCCTCTGCCCCCCCTCCCCCCTCACTCGGCAAAACATAGGTTGCTATGCGCAACTTGTTTTTTGTTGGCCCCGCTCTGCACTGCCCTGCCCTGTACCCTGAACACTGGCACTAACACATGCAAATCCGACACTGCAATACTCCACTGACCGGTATTTGCGTCTGAGAAAAAATAAAAATATGTGCTCGCGGGTGTCGCCAGTATCTGCGACTCTTGCCTGGCATCATGGCCGCGCCTCCTGTCTGGTATCCTGCACACATCCTGCTGAGCATGCACACAGAGGGTGCAAGCACCATGGGCCCGGCTGCCGCAGTACACGTCCACGGCGCCAGGCATCCGAATGCATTGCGCCGCACCAGGGTCGTGCCAGCACAACCTAAAAAACGGAAACAGGCACGCGAACCTTCTGTGAGGGGTGCTCGTGGGCAGCCGATGCACCCACCTGACACCTGTCGCATGCCTAGCGCCCTGCACCCACACCCTGCATTCGGTGAGTGCGTGCAATCCTGCTGAGCATGCACGTAGAGCGTACAAACACCATGGGCCCGGCTGCCGCAGCACACGTCCACGGCGCCGGGCGTCCGAATGCATAACGCCGCACCAGGGTCGTGCTAGCACAACCTAGGAAACGGAAACAGGCACGCGAACCTTCTGCGAGGGGTGCTCGCGGGCAGCCGATGCACCCACTTGACACCTGTCGCATGGCTAGAACGGATGCGCGCCGAGGCTCGCGCCGCGCGGCGTGCCGCCGCCTGCGCGGATCGGCGGTGCCAGCGGCCACCGCGACGGCCCCGCTCCCTGCGCCCCCTCGAACGCGAACGAGTCATCAGAAAAATGCCAAAGAAGCGAACTGCACAATGCACGGATCCCTGAAGGCCCATCCACCACCCAACGCCCACTGGCTGTCGTGTCTGACCGCCGCCGTTAGTGCCGCCAATGCCCGGGCTGCCATCTGTACGACCCACACATGACCGACTGCTGCCGGTCCCTGTCAGCTATGCAGCCCCACGGGGCCGTGCGTGCGCAGCGCAAAAAAACCGCCTCCCCGGCCCTGGCCCGCACGACAATGTCCCTGGTTGACAGTCCACTGAACCAGCGGGAAACCGGGTCTGCCGGGTTTAACGGGGAGGGCACGTAGTGCAGCTGCAGTGCTCCACCCTACCACCGTAAACTGTGCGCCAGGCGCCTCATTATGCGCTGCTGTTCCGGCAGCGTAATGCCAGCCCTACCCCAGAGTGCTGTGCTCAGTGCCCCTGTGTTATCCACAAACAGGTTGGTTGGTCCCTTTGCCCTTTCGAGCCCCGCGAGGACTCCCCAGAGTTCTGCTGACTGCTGCGACGTAACCCAGCGGGGGCAGCGCCTAATCCAGGGGCCTGCCCTGTCCCATATGCCTACCCAGTACCTTCCTGGCCCTTGCGCGGCATCCACAAACAGGCAGGGTGCACGTGTGAACGTGTGTGGCGTGCAGGCAGGCATCCATCCACGCAGCGCGCAGCATAGACCCTCCAAAAGGCCCCTGACGAGGTTTGGTGGCGCCCTGGGCGCCGAGTGCGGCCCAAAATGCAGCCAGGCTCGTGCGCCACTCCAGAATGCGGCCGCTGTGTTTCCGGGCCGCCCTAGTCATACCAGGCGGCCCAAGAGCCTCCTGAAGGACACCTATGTCATCGGGGCCACCGCCAGGCGTACCCATCTGGCCACACAATCTGCTACAGCCACTGGTTTGGGCTGGATTCTGCCTGCCTTTGCGTGCATTGTCTTACCCATCCACCTGACTTCAGCCACAGGGGTGAGGACGCTCTTAGCCCCAATCAGGAAACCTGCCTTACTCAGGGCGCTGGTCACTTTGTGGGTCACCTTGTGGACTTCCTGCTTCTGCTTGCCAACCACCAAGATGTCATCCAGATACTGGACCACCACCACACCCCCTGGGTCAACGTGGGCAATCACTGTCGCAATGAGGTGCTGCACCAGCCCCGGGGCCTGGTGCCAACCGAAGGGCACACGCATGATAGCAAAGGACCTATCTCCAACTCCTACCCTTATCGCCCTGGTCAGGTGGGGGGGTGGGGGGGGGGAGGTGGATCGACCAGTAGCAATTTGCCAGGTCAATTTTTGCCCCCCCCCCCCCCCCCCCCACCGCACGCAGCAGGTCAGCTAGGCCCTCCAGGGTGGGCAGCCTGAAGCGCCGGGCCTTGTAGGCGCAAGTGTGGTTGAAGGCTTTCATGTTGAGGATGAGGGCGGCTTTTGCCTCGCTCTTCCACTTGACGAAAACTGAGGCATTGGGTGCCTCCCCCGTGCCCTCCACCAGGCCCTGGCGCTCCAGGGCATTGAGCAGGGCCTGCACCTTGGGGCATTGCGAGTGGGGCTGGGTCGGCGCGCTGCGGCCCGCCCATTCGAAGCACGGGTCTGCCCACTGTTCCCACAGGGCTGGGGGCACTTGTACGGATCCCGCGTTCCACAGACCCTTGGCTGCCAGCTGCACTGATACTTTGCGGCCTTCACCCAGCACCGGCGAGCTGGCGTCCTCTGGCCGGCCGTTCACTGCCAGCTGGTGCAGGACTTCATGCAGCAGTTGCACGTCCGCCCTCTTCACCTCCGGGGCCAGGGGCCTGTCCCAGATCCACAGTAACACCGTGTGCCACCACAGCTTCAGCAGGTCCATGACTTTGCGCTCGTGCACTCGGAGCCGGGACGACAGTTTACCGGCTGCTGCCCGCATGTGCGCTGGCAGTGCGTCTCCGCACTTGCCGCACGCCGTGGGCTCCCCCGGCGGGCTCATCTCGAGCTGCGGATTCTCGCCGGACCGTTGCCCCTGGAACTTGTGTCGGCCTGCTGGTGGTCTTTGGCGGAGGGCGCACGTGGTTCGCACCCGGACGCGTACCGTGCGGCGCTGCGCTTGCGGGGCGACGCGCCCCACTGGCAGATCCCGAGTTGGTTCTTGGCTGTTGGCAGTGGCGTCGTTTGGCGCGTACTCCATCAGCTTGTACAGCGGGCCCCAATACCCCGTCGTCGCTGTCGTCGCTGGAGTCGGATATGACGATTGGTATAGGTGCCGTGTCCTTCGCTCTCACGGAGGCCTCACCACCCATGACTGCCATCGGCTAGATTTCCATCTGCGACGTGGCGCGTAGTGTGGCCCCCCTTCCTGGCGCTAGTTAGGGGAGCAGGGCAAGGAGTTCGCACTCCCATTCGAGCGGGGGCGTGGCGTACTCTGCGGCCTGCCGTTCGGACTTCCACCTTCCCCATCTGGCTGTGACCGCCATTGCTACCCCCGTGGCAGCCAGCGCCGCTGCCCCTGGCCTGCGGAAAGCGTGCCAGGCCACTGAGTGCCACACTGTGCCCATGAGCGCAACTCGCAGGGCGTGCTGGAGTTCAGCGTTTGAGGCAAATAGCGGGATCCAACCCGGCCTGTGCTGAACAATGGCATGCAGACGCTTTCTCCACGCCTCGCCCAGTGGCTGAGCCGTGCCGTGATTCACCTGCGTTGGGTCTTCTGGTCATAGAAGGCCACTCTCCAGGGCGTCGCCAGGTCTGTTGGCCGTACTGAAGCGGCCTCACTGACACGCCAGCATAGGGCTTTCCCCAGACAGGCCAGCGCGACGACTGTTGTGCCAAACGGCCCTGAGGTACGTGCGTCCAGTACCTGCAGTGTGTGCGCATTGGCCCAGACCCGCCTGGGCGGTGGGTGTGCGTAGGCCCGGCGGGCTACCTTGCATGTGGCCCAGTGGAGTGGGGTGACCACCGTGTTGACGATGCCCAGGGTTTCACACATTCGGACGCTGGATACAACACCTCTGAGTGTGGCGGATTGTCGCCCTTGTGCTGCCAGCATGGTGAGGTGCTCGGCCAATGCCGAGGCGACGTCAAGATCTGCGTACATGAGCGCCGTTCTGCCAACGGGTTGCAAGTCGCGGCGCCACTTTTGTATGGTGCTCTCTGCCTAGGCTCTGACTGCCAGTGCACACGGTTCTGTCGCGACGTCCCCTGCTGTGAGTGCGTCCAGGGAGGTGGCCAGGCAACGTAGCTGGATTGCCGTCCCGTCGTTTGTGCCAGGGTCGTCCCCTGCTACTCCCGGCTCTCCCGGTGCACTTGCGCTACTGCTGGGGTTGCAACCGGGGCTGTGGTTGGGGTTGGGGTTGTGGTGGCATGCTTGGCTGTCGTGCCGGGCATGGTTGCCAGCTCCAGCGGTTGCCGTGGCATCTGCTGCAGGGGTAAGGCGGGGGCCCGGACGCATCATACTGTCGCCCCGTCGTGTGCGCTGTGTAAATCGTCTGGGCCCCCACCTGTGTGAACGTACGGGGGGGGGGGGGGCGAGGCCACCGAAGCCGGGGCTGTGTGGGCCTGTGGCATTTGCGATGCCTGCGGCCACTGCGCAGCCTGCGCCTGCAGCATTTGTGGTGTGGGCTGCTGTGGCATGGGGGCCGCCGTCACACAATCTCTCGACCAGTGCCCGTGCATTCCACACCTGAAGCACGCCCCTGGTGGCCCAGGGTGCGTGCGAGGCACTTGTTGCAGTGGTACTTGGGGGGCCGCCTGGAAAATGGGGATCGCCTGCTGGTGGGCCATAGCCGTCCCTGCTGCCACGGGTGCGGGTTGCGGGGCAGGCTGCGGCGCTCTCGTGGACACAGTCAGGTACAGGGTAGTCCATACCGCCGCGCGTAGTACCTCTCCCAACTTCGCCGCATCCTCCGCTCCCGCCATCAGTGTCGCCCCATATGCTTGCATTGCCGCCACCAAGTCTCTCTCCATCCCGGCCTGCATCGTCTTGTCGCTGACGGCCTTGAGCTGCTCCTCTGAGCATAAGGGAATCTTGGGCATTCGGAGCTTCGCGAGCTAGGCTTCCAGGTGTGCAATTTCCTTTTGTACGGGGTCCACCTCCGGCGCATGTTGCGGCTGGTCTTGTGGCTGCCCTTGTGGCGGTTTCGGTGCCTCGACCCACTTCCCCTGTAGCAGGTCCACCTTGTATGGCTTGGCTTTCTCATACGGTGCCAGCGCCAGCAGCACTTTGTGATCCGGCTTACCTGGTGCCGCCCAGTGCACCATCTCCTGCACCCCCGCCTCGGTGAGCCCTTGGCGCGTTGCCCTCTCTCGATACCCAAGTGCCTCTGCCGCCTTGGCCTCTGCTGGAAGGAAGGCCGTTGCGATCGGCGCGCATGTCTCGAGCCACACCTTTCATTGCGCGAATAGGGGGTCGAGCCCTGCTGCCTCTATGTCCATCGGGTCCTCGAACGCCAAGCGGGGCCGTTTGCTGCTGGATGAGCCATCTCCACTGGCTTCTGGCATGCCCCCTCGGACTCGCCCTAAGAGGTGTAGCGTGCACTGCTCCGTCACGCCGTAGTCCTCCAGGGTGTGATCTCCTTCGAGCGGCTGCTTCCCCGCGTACATGAGGCGCTGATGTTCCGTGGCGATGCCCTCTCGTGCTGCGACTTGGTCCCGCACATGGCCCACCAGCGTGCGTCCCGCCTGCAGGTGGACTGCGATGGTTTTGGGCCCCGTGTTGAGGAAAATACAGCGGCTCTCGCGTGCCTCTAGCCGCCCACGGTCCTCGGCTTCTGCTCGGCACGGCCGTGCCGTCGCTTCGAGGTTGTCGCCCGCTTCACCCGCCGCGGCCTGTGGGCTGTCCCAGGCTCCCCCACCCCAACTGTCGGGAGGCCCCGCTGCTCCGCGGCTACTCCAGCCACTGCGCTGGGTATCCCCTCAAACAGCAGGGGCGGGGCAGTCCAGGGCACCGTGCGTGGCTAGGTCGTCTGCCCCCGCGACGGCCTTGCTGTGCACCTCACCCCCGCCTGCACCATCTGTCTCCACGTAGCATCGTGGTGCAGGAATTCTGCCGTGCCGGACTGTTTCGGGATCCTGGGTGATCTGGTCCGTGCCCGCAGCAGCGATGCGGTCTGCGCCCATGCACTTCTCGTTCTGGAGCGCGCCCCGCGCGGTCGCCATGATTACGACCATGACCGCGAGGCCCACAGTTGGCACCGCCTGGTACTGCAAGGTAGTGCAGGTTTGCGGGAACCCAGCCGTACCCGGCTGCTGACGAGCAGGCGTGACGTTTACGGCTGTTCGCCCCACCGCGCATCCGGCCTGTAACACGTCAACGACTGTGGCCGCCGTTGCCAGCAAGGCCCATGTTTGCGCCACTCTCTGGTGTTGTCGCTCTGGATGCCATTCCTCTGCACCAGCCATGATGTCCTCTTCCCTATGATGAGGCTCAAGCAGGTTAGAAATACATCAAGCTGGGGTGTGAGAGTGTGGGGTGGGTAGCACGTACCTCAGGCACTGACACTGTCACTGTCATTGTAGCCGTCACTGACATTGCTGCCTCTGCCCCCCCCCCCCCCCTCACTCGGCAAAACAAAAGTTGCTATGCGCAACTTGTGTACACTTCGGTTTTGTCCCTGTTGAAGCGTAGCCCCATTTTATGCGCCACTTCGTGGAGTGTATCTAGGGTGTGTAATAGTGAGCCCCTCGTGGGTGCGCGTACCGCGATGTCATCGACAAACACGTAAAAGTGGGCATCCGGGCATCGTTCCTTGGTTTCCCTAAGTAGTATGTATTAGTACAGGAGGAATAATGTTGGAGAGAGGGGGCACCCCTCTTTCATGCCCCTCGTGGGGCGTATGGGGAGGTGCCGTCCGTGCAGCGACAGTACGGCCGGCGTGTGCTGGTATATTTCCCCCAGCATTCGTATGATGTTTTCCGGTGCCTCTGCCTCCTTGACGATCCCGGTCAGCATTGGTCGGGGGACCGAGGGGAATGCCTTGGCTACGTCTAGGAGGGCCACGTACCCGTCTTGAGTGTGTAGGTTGTTTAAAAGCTTCGTGGCTAGGGTCGTGGTGTTGCGGCCTCGCAGGGCCCCGTGTTGTATGCCAAGTAGTCCTGGGGTCATGGCCCTAGATATACGCATCCGGAGGAGGCGTGTGAGGATGCTATATATGGCGGTGGATACAGATATTGGCCTGTAATTTAGTGGCTCCTGTGGGTCCTTCTTTTTATAAACGAGCACTACCCTTGAGCGCAGCCAGGCGACTGGGATGTTTTGCCCGTTCCAGACTCCAATTATTGCCTGGTTTAGTTGTTTCTGTATGATGTTGGGTGAGTGCCGGAGCAGGTGCGGTGGTACCCAATCGGGTCCGGCTGATTTGTTCTTTGGCGCCCGCAGGCACTTCAGGTATTCATAGTATGTTGGGGTTGATGTGTTCCATGTGTGGTGTCGTATGTGCTTCCGTATCAGTCACTGGCACACGTCCTTGTCGTATGTTGGGTCACCGGCAAAGTGGTTCATGACGTGTGGTGTTCCTCCAATTGGGGGTTGTGGCGTGTCCTGCGCAATGAGTCCGGTGCGCCACCTCTTGACCATTTTGTAGAAGTAACCGGATCTGTGTACTGCCGCTCTACGGAGCTTGCCAATCTGCTTCCGAATGTGGTGCTCTTGAGCCTCACCAAACTCCCGTAACCGCACCGTGGGGTCTGAGGTTTCCGACCATGTTGTTGTGGCTGGCGTCTTGGTGCGTGTAGCGTGTCGTGGACGTGCCGCGTGGGCGATAGCCGACAGGATGTGCCGTGCCGTGTGCAAGGGGGGGTCGGTGTCCTTAACCAGGGTGGACATTGAGTTGGTAAAGCGCTGGAAGTGTGTGGTGTACCACTTCGAGACCGATGGCTGCGGTTTTCTACAGGGTGGGTTGGGGGCTCCTATCCTCCAACGAATGCCGAGTAAAACTAGGCTGTGGTCCGATATGGGCATTTGTATAGTGTCGTAGTGAAGTCCAGGGTATGTTGGGTATCTGTTGCCTAATCAATATGGCGTCCAGGCGACACGGTCATACATGCCTTGGAATGCGTGTGTAGTACTGCCGAGGTTGGGGCGGTTGACTACTTGCGTGTAACGGGTCGAGAAGCACGCCGTCGGCTAGGTCTTGTTGCCAAGGGCGTGTCGGGTCGGACGACCATATGTCGTCATTGTAGTCCCCCATCATGATGTCGTATGGCCGGAGGGACTGTAGGAAGAGGTCTACCTCTTGTTTGTCTTGTCGACTTAATTTGGAGTAGACGCAGGCTATAGTCCGCCGGGGGCTATTGGGGAGCTGCAGTCTGAGAGCCCCCGCTAGTCCGTTGGGCGAGTATAACGTTTCGAGGATATGGGGGACCACAATGTTGCGGATGAGGAATGCGACCCGTGATTCATTCCCTGGTGCAGCGTAGCACTTGTAGTCGTTGTTAAGTGCAGTGGTGGCTGCCTCCGGCAGTGGGAAACACGGGTTGTATTCTTGTATGCCGCAGAGGTGGATACTACATTGTTTGACAAGGTGGAGGACACTGGCCCAGCGTTGTAGAGTAACGGAGCCTTGCGCGCCCTGTATGTTTTAGGTGGCCAGTTTCATGTCTCGGTCTTGTTCGTGGGTCACGTTGTCCAAGCTGTCGTACTGTCGGTTCGCGTTAACCACCAGGTGCTGAGCGTATTCCTCTATGTCAAGGAGTGGGACGGGGGGTCCTGGTACGAGGTGGCACTCGCGTCGGAGCTGGTACATCCCCGGTGTCCTGGGTTGGGATGTACGTCTCCGCATTGGAGGACCCACTTGTTGTTGTAGCCTGTGTTATGTGGGGTGATGACCGAAGTGCTTGGGACTAGTGTGTTATAGTAGTGGGTTGGCACCCATGTGCTGGGAGGTCGGTGCTTGTTTTTGGGTCCTGCTTGTTTTTGCGCCGGTAGCGGGCTGGCAGGGTGTACCGCCTGTGCATTCTCCGTATCATAGGGAGCAGGTGTACGGGTCCCTCCATATGTGTGGTGGGGACCAAAAGGAGGTGGAGGGCTATTACGGCTATGAAGGGCAAAAGGCAAAGGCACCTCACTTTTTTCCTTTGCCCTGAGGGTTTTTTTGACGGTCCGTTCCCTTTTCCTTTGGGTTTGGTGTCTGCTGCGAACGCGGCCGTCCCGTCCGTTTTTCTGGTTGGGCTGTGGGGATGCCGGCGTCGCCTTCTTCTTTTTGGGTGGCGGTGTCGTCTTTGTGGGGGTTTTTTGTGGTGTTTTATTGTGTGCCTTTGTTTTCTGCGCCTGGTGTGTCGTTCGTGGGTGTGCTGGTGTGGGTAGGCCCGTGTCGTTGTGTTGTTTGTCGAGGCGTCTATCCATGTCCATCGTGTCCGGTTGCGGTTGGAGGTCTGTTGGTGCCATGTCGTCGTTAGAATGGCCGAGTTCAGTTATGATGGCTTTGTCCCCACCTGCCACGTTGATGGGTTTGGGTTCTGCGAGCAGCTGCTTTTCTTGGTTGATTTCCCGGATGACACGCTCTGTCATCATGTCTGCGCCCAGTTGTTTTCCTGCCTTCATGCGTCTCTGGGCTGCCGCGTAGTCGCCCGTTTCCTGCGGCATCTTTTGTAAGAGCATCTGGTCCATGCGTTCTGTTACCGGTGCGTCCGTTGTATCGTCTCCTAGTTTTAGGTGTATGTATTCTCCGGGCGCTACCCCTATGTATTGTCCGGCGCTGAGGGCTACCGCTGTGGCATGTTGGTACTGGAGCGGGGCGTAGGTGCAACCGGCGTCGCTCCACATGTTGGGCGCGGACTTCCAGCTGCTCCAGCATCCAAAGAAGGATGCTACGACCTTTGCTCTGTCGTCTCCCGCGCCCTGAATCCACCCAACGAACACCGTCGTGGCTTGGTATCTGGTTGGTTTGCGTGGCCGTTTTATGTCCCTGGAACGGCTTGTGCACTGTGTCTAGTTGTTTCGGTTCAGTATGACGTTCGTCATTACGTGAACCAGTTCGTAGCTTTTCATGCCCTTCAGTAGTTGGGCAATCAAGCGTCGGTCTCCGTTAGGGTGGAACTGTATTAGTAAGCGGTAGGTATCGACTGGTCGGAAGCCTTTAAGGAAGGAGGCGATGCTGCGTCCAAGCTCCAGCTTTTCCCTGTCGATGTCGTCCAGGATTTCCTGGACGGACGTATTTTTGAAGGCCTCATTTGGGCAGTCTCCCTCTTATTGCTACCAACCTAAGTTGAGTCTCTGAACTCGCGATCGTAGGAAATGAAGCCAAATGCATCGCCTTCGTCCACCCCACCCAGCTAATGCTGGGCTCCCGGCGGCCTTTGGGGGAATCTTTGCACTACGCGCGCACTGCGCGCTACTTTTAGACTATGTTCCCCTTGAAGAGCCCCCAAGCACACCCCTTGGAACCGCCCTTAGAACTAGGTGACCCAAACTGCCCCAGCTCAAGAAAATTGCAAACTACCTTCCCTTAACATAACACACACATGTTCCTTACGATGTCCCAGTGCCACATGCGTGGTTTCGGTTGTGAGGAAGGGGCTCTCTCCTTTCCCTTGCGGTCAGAATTGCATTGGGGTTGAGATTGTGTAGCCACACGGGGTTGCTAGGACTGCAAGGGTTGAGGGAGATTAGAGCTGGACAAAGCCACATTAGCCTGAGGGGGCGCAGCAACACAAAAAGCATCCAGTGTGCGTTGCCGCTTTTCTAGGACTTGCTGCGCATGTTTTGCTTGTTTCTTGGCCTCTCTCTCTCTCTTCTCACGGCGCAAACGGTCAATCGCAGGCTGCAGTGTTAATTACACTTTCCTAATCCCTTGGTAAGTGGTCACCCTTGCCGAACCGCAAGATCTGCTCAATGACCTTTGCACACCCAAACAAAGGGGGACAAAATCAGAAGTGAAAACCTCTGCTAGGGGTCACCATGATGCCCCTAGGGGCCCCTAGTATCTCAAAGTATTGGTCTCTAGTACGGCCGGACGCCCAAATAGTTGCACTGCGCGCGCACTGCGCGCGCACTGCACGCGCACTGCGCTTAAGGCTCCCCCTTTTAACCCTAATTGGAGGGTCCAAGGGATCCATTTTCGTGCGACATCATTTACCGGCCGCGTGCACGGTGTATGCTTCACATCAGTGACAATGATGCCGCAAAAAAGATTGTACTGTCCTGCAGCCTATGAGGTTGCAAGGACCTAGCTTTACCACCCAGACTAGAGTGAATCCCCCAGAGGACCTTGCTCGCTCAAAACCGGCAAAGTTGTCATCGGTGGGGCTGATCTTACAAAAATTGCAGATAGCACGCCGGATTCCGTCATTGGTGAGGGGTCCATACATAAGAAAAAAGTGGAATGGGACCTAGGCTTTTGAACCCCCCCCCCCTCCCCCGACCCCCACGCAACTCCCAAAAAGTTGCCCCAAGTAGTAAAGGCGGTCAGGACATTTACCCTTACTTGCCTGTCCTTGGAGGGATCTTTTACCTGGTATGTTTGCCCTATCAAAGACTCCCAATGTCTTCGACCCGTGAATTGCCTCCATTGCCCATTGCAAAATGTTACGGTTTCTCGCACCAAAATAATCCTTGGAAAGGCCTTGAGGTCCGAACGAGATGAACACAAGAGGGATTCGGGATACTCTTGGATTTGATCAACACTTGGGCCAGTGTGACTGGCAAAGCAAAGTGGCGCCGAAATATTCACACACCGTCCATGGGCTTATGCTCGATTCATGAAGGGGGAGCGAAAAGAAGAAGAGTGAAAAGAGCCGGGAAAGAAGTCCCACAATAGCGACATACAATTGGAGCATCAATAGACAATCCACTGACATGACAAAGACAAGAAGATGTTCTTTTTTTTTTTTGGCTGACTCCAGAAGTTCAAAGAGTACTCAACACTGTGCTTGGCAAAGTGGGCGTCTCCAGCATATGATACAGTGGATCCCCGCAACGCGGGGCACATGGCAAAGACCCAGGGTTCACATGCGTATACCAGAGGGCTCTTTGATGCGGTAGGCAAAACCGCCACGCCATATGGCAAGCCTATAATGCGTAAGTTTTAAGGAGGTTAAGACATGCTGGATCACGTGTGTGCCATTCCCCACAGGTCCTCAAGAGAGACAAGCTTTCGTCGCTTTGCAGGGGCCATGACCGGTGGCGGGCGTTGGCCCAGGATGCCGGGCCTTTTGCGGCACTAACGTTTAGGCAGAGGCGACTCCACCCGGTGGGCGGCGCGCTCAGATGCCCACAATTGGCTCATCACCGAAAAGAGCTGAATCCTTCGGTTATGCCGGTAGTGCTGGTCTGCGGAGGTGGTCCACACTCTAGCACGTCGCAGAAGGGTGTGCCAGTGCCGTGATTGCCGCACCAGATCATCTAGCACGTCGCGGTATGAATCCATTAGTGAGGCCCCGACAACGGCACGCTGATGCAGAAACCAAGGTTGGGCCAGATACTGCATTGCCGAAGCTACCTGTTGTGCCCCTGGGTCTGCGGTACTGGGACACAGGCACTGGTCGAGATATTTCACCGCCCATGACCTGGTATGGTACGGCTGCGGCCGGTCCCATGTGCGCACCGCTCTACGGTGGGAAAGACGAGAAGATGTTCCATCCCTATCCGAAGAATCAATTTATATACCATGCACATTCAAACTATGTGTTCCGTTATGGACATATGATGCCAATATGCTAGCACAACCTCAATTCAACGGCTTGAATACACATTGGCTCATGAGACATCATGCATGACACAATGACATCAATACGGTCCATATGGTGTATGCCAAAGCACACGGAATATCATACACCGCACAAAAGCATCCTTGGGTCCCTCCTGAAGCTTGGCCACACATGGCCCATCCTCATCCTTGCCCACAAGATGGCAAAATGGAGAAAAAAGACATGGCTTCCGAACATGAGAAACGTTCTCAACGTGGACCATGAGCACAAATTAATGCATGGCAACATACGTGACACGTCGACCCTCATGAGTCACCACTGAACATATACGAAGAGCTTGCTATGAGGATTACTAAATATAAGTCGGGAGAGTGACCTCACGACAATGGCAAACAATACCTGACACCTAGCTCATGACAAATATATCATCATGATGGCATTGCCTCGGTATATCACACCGGACGCCGGGTGCCTCTCACTCAACAATAACATACACAATGGCTAGCAAGTGAATACACCCGGCGGCTTTACTTGTTGCTTGAAGACAAGACATCAAGAAGGGCCAGCCGACCAAACCTCACATGTTTAGTGTATGCTACATATTAACTGTTGGTCTCCCTAAGGATAGAGTGTCGCGAACCAAAGTCATGAACAAAATGTAAAGCCAACAAACAACATACTTGGGGTGCACTACGCGCACCTATACAGCCGTAAACCCCAAAACCTAGGGCACCGTAAAAAAATATATTTTCTGAAAACATGTGTGTGACAGGGCTCTAACCCCCTGAATCACCAATGGGGACCCGAGTCAACATTTACGGCGCCGCGCCGTAAATGTTGACGAATCTTGGTCTACTTTTCTATTTTCTCTACACCGAAATGTACCTGTAAAACACAGTCCCAGCAACGTGTTGTACCAATATGTCACACCCTGGGCCTTGTTCAGCTCTGGCGCGATGGTTCATTGGTAATCTCGGAGGAATAGTGAAAGAGAAACGAAAAAGGGAAGGATAGGTGCAAGGTCTAATCTGCACACCAGGGGCAAGGCCTTTGTTTATTTGTACAACGGTAGGGAATGAAATATTGATCTCTGAAGGTCATACTGCCTGTCAGAATATCATGTCCTTGTAATTTTTGGTGCAGATATTTTGCTTCCACTGAAATCCCTCTGCGAAAATGTTTAAGGCGCCAGCGCCGTAAAAAATGACAGCTGTCAAAAGCATAAGGTTGTGGTGGAAATGTTGTTGCTCACTACAGGGGTGGGGCAGAGATGCCTAGATGGGGCCCGTCACATGATGCTGAACAACACAAACATAGCAGGCATAGCACAATTGCAGATCATCAAACTTCTTGCAACATCTCTCAGCAGTAGATGTTTGCCACTCCAACCGTCAACGAGGCCGTCATTTGCTGTACACCAACGCACAGATCAGAAAAAGAAATTTGTAGAGTGCACCAGAAATTTGCACAATATGGATACAGGATAGGCAATAAAGCCAATGGGCACTGTACCTTTGACCAGGAGCCCGATCTCCAAAGTGAGCTCCTGGCCGGCAGTACCCTCCTCAGCTGTCTTGGCAATCTCCATGTCCTTGGAAGAAATGCTTCACTGCTTTTGGTGGCACAGTGACTGACACCTGCCACCGGGGGAAGGTTGTGGCCACAGCAGCCACCAAACCCAAAGCGCAGTTCCGCTTTGGATGCAGGGACAAAGCCATAAAAAAAAACTCCTGTCTCTGGGTCAGGCTTAAGCCCAGCCCGGAGCATCAACATTGCAATAATGCTGGGTCAAAGACCCATCTTACTACCAATATAAGGTGGCAATGATGCCGCCTTAGGGCCACAGAGACAATCCAACCCAAACCCGTCAACCTAGGGTTGGGCAGGTAGAGCTGTCACTCTTCCTGCGACCCAAGATACAAAGTACCGGTCGCCGAAAAATTACAAACCTAGGATGCCCCATCCCCAGTGTTTTGGTCCAGCCAATCCTGAATAACAATAGCTTTCCCAAACATCATAAGTGGGGTACCCCCATTGGCCACCCGCAGGAGGCCCTCACTGCATGGGACGTCGCCATCGAAGCACTCCACCCGAATACAATGGGTACTCCTCGCGTTGACCACCGCCATCAGGTCGCTACCAACCAGGACAACCTTCTTGTAGTCGCCGAATTCGGCTTGATAACCCACAACATCCTTCATAGCAGTGGCTGCTGCAGATGGCACTGTTGCTTGTCCAGAGGGGTTGAGCAAACACTGCTATAGGGCAGCGAATGCCGGATTTGTTGAGACACGGCTTTTCAATGGAGAGCCCCATTTTGGCCAGTCCGCTTTCCCCAAGCGGAGCTCAGCGTAGCTTCGACCTCCAAGTCCGCTGCGAGGGATAAATTTATCCGCATGCTTTTCGTAAAGGGAGTTTGCAAGGTTGTGGCAGAGCTCCAAGTTTTCTGCACAACAAACAAAATGTGTGGGTTTAATAATTTACGGCGCTGGCGCCGTAAATATCGAAAACGTAAAAAATGCACAAAAACATACTGTTTTGATCTGCCACCAAATCATTTTTTGGATGGCAGATGTTCCAAATGATGTTGCGGCGGCACTTCAGGAACTTGAGGTAGCCATTCAGCTTTGACACGTTGACCGACATCGGTCTATCCACCAACCACTGGGTCAACTCCTGGATATCCGATGTTGTCAGTCCCCGTGGAATCTTCACGGAAACTAGTAGCCCGGACGGGCTCGTAGGCTGCCTCATAGCGGCGGCTGACAAGAGTAATTGTGTCCACAAAACGTCCTGTCATGGCTGGCCGCAGCCACGACAAATGCTATACCACTGTACCCCCGAATGGCATCTATCCTCTATGGAAAACAAGTAGGAGCAATAAATTTCCAGAACAGGGGGCAAGTCTGACGAAACGTGTCTTATTTTGACACACCTGTTTCGGCAGCATTTCCTTTTGTCGTGCTGGAGACTGCTGTTTTGGTCGGACCCCAGGTCCATGATCTTGACCACTAACGACAATATGGCACTGAACAGGGCGTGGCCATCTAGGTGGGGGGTACCAGTAGCTGCAGAGTGTGGGCGAACCTGCCTATGCAAGAATTTCACCAAGTCTGCCGTGGTTGGTTCGGAAATCCCATGCTGCTGGCGTTGATGTCTACCAGCAGCCTCCTCCAGCACTGGTAGAGGAGTATTGCTAGCAAAGATGGTTGCTGTCACATGGCGTAGGTGAGGGCATATGTGATGAAGCTGGTGCCCAGTATCAAGCAGAAAGTTTTTTCTAATCGGCAGCGCCTTGGTAATGTGCCGGGATGCAATAATCATTGGAGGCTCACCTGAGGTAAAAGACGTATGGTTTGCGGCGCTGGCGCCGTAAACGAACATTTATGCATTTGAGTAGCCTAAAGTGTCATACCTACCATGTCCTTGAGTAGGACTTGCACTGGATGTAGTGGGTCTCTATGGGCAAGACTGTCGACGTACCGTTCAACCCACACGTCGTCCAATACCCGTACTTGGCCATGTTCACAGTTCTTATCCCAGGCGACTTCGTCTACGGATACCTGAACGCCGCTCCTAAGTATGTACTTACTGAGGTCCTTGGCAAACGCATCAGTCACCGCTAGTTTTGGGTCCCTGTCCACAGAGTTGTCCTTTTTGTTGGTAGCCTCCACTAGGGGTTCCCCTTCTTTCTGACCGGGTATGGGGAACTGTGGTTCGGCTGTTTCCCGGAGACGATGCCCCTGCACCCCTATTGTGGGTGCCAAGTCAACGCCAGCCACAATAGTCAAGTCTTCATGAAGGTTGTCATCATCATGCCCAGTCTGCGCCGGGGGTGCCAAAAGGGCATCTTCCGTCAGCCCTCCCTCAGAAGGTGGTACCACTGGCCCCGAGTCATTGTCTGGTTTGGGTGCCAGATCCAGTCTATCCCTGTCGTCGTTGCCGTCGGTATCTTTGTCCAGGTGGTCATTTGTTGTGAGAACCTCGTGGGGCTCCGTACCAGTGACCTCCTCAACATCACTGTTGGACTCGGGTAGGCTGGTGCACATAGGCATGCATTGTCCACCGCGGGATGCCATTTTGCTTTTGCTGACTCCCTACAAGTTAAACAAACACCCCATTTCAGCCAACGAAAAGCAAGGTTTTATCCCCTGACCCCCCTTTGTTGCAGACATTGCAAGACACATGAAAAATGCACCCCACAGTCCACCGGCATGGTGATCAACACGGACACCTAGATTTTTATACACAGCGGGGGTGTTCCATTGTTTGCAGCATGTGCAAAAATAGCCTGAGCAAACGTGCACAACAAACGAAGTAGTGAATGTTGCATAGTTCGACAAATGTACTAAGCATGCAACAATGCGGGAAAAATCGCCGACAAAGTAAATGTGTCGGCGCGGAAATCATGAAGCACCAGTACTTAGTAACCGCCACACTATTGCAACGGATACATGGAAAGTAAGGCACTAACCCCCCAACAGGGGGTTTGGAGTCAAATTCAGATGAATGTACAAATTGTCCAATGTTGTTGTCATTCACAAACCCTGTTTTTCTGCTCACATGGTGCAATCAAGTACCCCCCCCCCCTTGTATAAGCTACGCCAATGTACGGAATTATTACGGTCCCTACGCCCACTATAGCTTGGACAAGGGCGTAGCTTGCGCGAAACACATACAGCTACCGACACGAACGCGCGCGCGCGCATGGTATGGGTGCACCTTGACCTCTGCCCACATCTCCAAGTGTGTGCAAACACAAGACAACCTTGGGAACATAAAAATTTAAGGTTCACACCGATATTGGCACAAGCAATGAAGAATGCGAAGCCTACATATGTTCGGCTTGGAAACCCTTCTTGGAACCATGCACCATGCGGAACAATTGCACATGCTCGGCACTTGAAGATGCCTTTGGCTGAGGCTTAGGGGCTGGTTTGGGCTCGGACAACTTCAAATTCTTGGGAATGAATTTGCCTTGCATGTGGCATGTTGCATGTGTCCATGGATCCATGTAATTGGCAAATGTGACGGCAAACCCATGTCTTATGTGGCCGCACTACATTTCGTACGCAATTAAGATTACGTACACAATTATTACGGTCCCTACACCTACTGTAGCTTGGACAAGGGCGTAGCTTATACAAAGGGGGGGGGGTACATACCTGTTGTGTTCGGAATTTATGATGAGGTATCACCAAGCCTACATGTCCTAATCGCCAACTTATGGTGCTGACGCTGTAAAACAGTGTACGGTGCTGGCGCCGTAAAATGTCGACACCCAAGTGTGCAACCTGCACATCAGCCCATCCATCTCCTAGGGACACTACCGTGTCCGTGGATTTCATAAAACAATTGACTGCTATGAGAAGCATCTCAAAAGTGGAGGACCTGATTGAAGACACCCTATCTAGTGGACCTGGGCTACGTTTCGTGACCTGGTTCCTAACGTACGTCAGTTGTGACCACACTCGTACAAAGGGATGCAAGACCTAAGATCCGATTGGCCGAGACGAGGAACCCGCACTGGGCCAAGGTGGTGCACCGCCTTTGCTAAAAGCCTGTGGACCTGCTTTCTATCACTGCGGAGATGGTCCACAAGCAGTGTGGAGGTTGATAGAACCCTTGCAAACCTCACCAGAAGTCTAGCTGCAGCAGTGTCGGGCATTGGCTTGGTGGCTAACCGCAAACCCAACATTGGGGAGGAGGCCCTAGCCTAGGCAAAACACATTGAGGCACTGGCGGGCCTGAACACAATGGTTGTGTGGATAGACAACTACAATAAATGGCGCTACAGCAGGAATGTAGCCTGAGAAAGGAACATTTCTATCAATGCCACCTGTGTGGCGATGTTACCAGTTCCCACACCAAAGGGTGGTTTCCCCCTGTTTAGGGGTGTGAACGGTATTCCTGACTTGATCTCTGACATTGGAGACCTGCCACGTGTGCTGCACTAGGCCTGTCGCTGTTTCCGTGGAAAAATAGATGATGCACTAGCATGGAATCTCCGCTACGAGGCAGTTCGTGTGCCTTTGGATATCCGCAGGTATGGGGTAAAAATGGCCCCATGGTGGACATGTGATGTCCTACCAGTAATCATTAGTTGCTGTCCAGGCCTACTGGAGGTTTGCTCCAATTTGGAGGAGTGGAGAACAAGGACCAGTAACACACCCAATGACCTATGTCCCGTGCTATGCGATGTGGATCTATACTTCCGTTTGCACAAACCACACTACAGTGTAACTTATGCCTATTTGTCAATAGCACCATTTTTGGCCAAAACGCCACTACTCTTTGGTATGTGGCATGCATACAAGTACTGTATGACGAAGTGCGACCGCCGATTCTTACCCTTATGTGCAGCACTTCAGTATAAACAGTTTCTATCTCACCCCACCAAAGTAGAAATTCTAACAAACTTTAATCTCTCCATGATGGAGAGCATGGGTTTGTCTGTGTTCCTGTGTACCAATCGAGTGGTACCTCTAATCCGGTCTGCTATTGCCCGACTCCGGCGTTTGCGGGACCTTTACGGCGCCGGCGCCATAAAATTGCAGCAGCTCCAAGGCATGCTTGCATTGTTTCGCGACTACGCACCAGCGTTGTGGTACATGGGGTACCGGGTGCAAATCCTGCATTGGCGCAGGCATGATCCCTGGTCCTGAAAGGAAGCTAGGGATATTCTGCAATTTCGTACATTGATGCTGTTAGCACTGAGGTCTCGGCAAGGTCGTCAGCAATATATGGACGCCTTGCTGTTGGCTACCCTACAGTAGCAACCATACATGGATTGCCTACATGTCGCAGCTGTCAGTGAGGAGGAGAAGCTACAAGCAACACCGAGCGAATTGCAGCGTGCCGAAGAGGATGATCCCACAATTGTAACTGTGAAAGATCACCAAAAACAGTACCGTTATCTAAACCAAAAACCTAACCTGCCCCGGGATATTATTGATCCCCATTCGCCGCGTTCCTTTCCTTGTTGGGTATTCATCTGGGTAGAAAGGATACTTGCGGCCAATGAAAACGAGACAGTACCCTTTGTGCCACTATGCCTAAGTGCCACTAGCACCAAAGGTGTACCTGCAACTGAGTGGCCACAGGATTTTACGTTCCCAGCACGTCTGTGGGACATGCCTTCTGCTACTACTATAAAGCTTCTTGGTGCAAAAATGGTCTGGAACTTGCTATCCCCAATTGTAGTAAGGGATGGTACCCCATTAGGGGATGTCGCAGATGAGAGCCAAACGGTGTTTGGCCAATTACCGGCAGACGAAGCTAACTGTGCTACTCGTTTTGTGACGCATCTCCTAACCCGCTTGGATGCAAAAATTGCACAGGTTCAGAGCCCCAGTAGATGGGGCTGTGAGGCCATGTCCTAAACCCAAACCCAAGCCTAAACCGCAAGATGCTGGTATACTGTTGCCTGGGAATACCCCGGCATAGCCTTCAGATCCCAGGCCTGCAAATCCTGTACCACAAGTACCCGTTGTACCTGCTTCCGCATTACCAGCAAAGAGACCCGCCTCCAACATTGCAGATTTTCTGGAGATGAGGGCCAAGTTCTCGCACTGCGTGCATATTGCACACGCAGAGGCTAGGATACTCACCCAAGAATACTTGCCACCTGTTTACTAGCACGGCAAAGCAGCAAAGCCCACATCAGAACAACAAAACTGCCTTCAACTTGGTAATCAAGTGTCGTTATGAACAAGCAAATCAGCCTTATAAAGTACAACTATGCAAGGGTATGCAAGATGCACACATGTTCAAGTGGCAAGTGCCAAACTCGGATATATCACCAGGACGGTGGCCACACAATTGGCAACAAACACCGTCATCATTTTCTTCCTCTACAACGGTTGCCTCCTCCTGCCCCCATACAGACTCTGGCACATGAGGCCAAGGTCCATAGGGTTGATACCTAGTTTGTCTGCGAATGCAAAACTGAGTAAGGTGGAGCAAAATACGCACATGGCCATGCAGCTCCGTTGCAGAGCGTGTCCAGACGTTGCGGACAATCCTCCATTGCCACAACCGTGCAAAGAGGTGCTCCACCCTTGCACGATAGAAGCCACGGACAACATTATACTCTTGTTGGTCGTCAGTCAAAGTTTTCCGACCAATAGGGGGAATTTTTGCACTGCGCGCGCACTGCGTGCGCACTGCGTACTACTTTTAGACTATGTTCCCACCGAAGAGCCCCCAAGCACACCCCTTGGACAAGCCCTTAGAATTAGGTGACCCAAACTGCTCCAACTCAAGAAAGATGCAAGCTACCTTCCCTTCACATAACACACATCATGCACAAGGTTTCTGGTTTCTCCAATGCTGTGGATGTTCCTTGTTTTTGATAAAGAAAACCTTGATGATTTTCCCCAATGCAAAATGATAGTCACAAGGTAGATAAGCAGGGCAACCAAACACCAGATCGATTGAAATCAGGATGTTCTCCTTCCAAATCAAAGCATAAGTAGCAAAGAGGGGCTAGAGGGGGAATGCGCAACTTGTGTACACAACATGACAAAGGGGGACAAAATCAGAAGTCAAAACCTCCGCTAGGGGTCACCATGATGCCCCTAGGGGCACCTAGTATCTCAAAGTATGGGTCTCTAGTGCGGCCACACGCCCAAGTAGTTGCACTGCGCGCGCACTGCGCTTAAGGCTCCCCCATATAAGGTACAGCAGTGTGCAAGCGGCCCTTATAGGCGCCGTCATGTGCACCCATTTCAAAATCAAAAAACTGTCCATGTGTTCGCGAAGCACCACGTTGATCCTAAGGGGGAATCTTTGCACTACGCGCGCACTGCGTGCTACTTTTAGACTATGTTCCCCCCGAAGAGCCCCCAAGCACACACCTTGGAATAGCCCTTAGAATTAGGTGACCCAAACTGCCCCAACTCAAGAAAGTTGCAAGCTACCTTCCCTTCACATAACACACATCATGCACAAGGTTTCTGGTTTCCCCAATGCTGTGGATGTTCCTTGTTTTTGATAAAGAAAACCTTGATCATTTTCCCCGATGCAAAATGATAGTCACAAGCAGATAGATAAGCATGGCAACCAATCACTAGATCGATTGAAATCAGGATGTTCTCCTTCCAAATCAAAGCATAAGTAGCAAAGAGGGGCTAGAGGGAGAATACGCAACTTGTGTGCACAACATGACAAAGGGGGACAAAATCAGAAGTCAAAACCTCCGCTAGGGGTCACCATGATGCCCCTAGTGGCCCCTAGTATCTCAAAGTATGGGTCTCTAGTACGGCCACACGCCCAAGTAGTTGCACTGCGCGCGCACTGCGCTTAAGGCTCCCCCACAGGATGGCATAACTGGGACCTAGATCCTGAAGCAGTGGGTGTCCCATCCCAAACCCTCCTGTCAGGATGTCCTGTCGCGGCTGCTGCTGAGGCAAAACTAAAGTTATTTGCATAACTTTCGTTGTGGGTGGACTTTGTTGTAACTGGAATTGGATTTTTTAAAAGCCATTTAGCACGGGATGCAGCTGAACCTTGGTTTGGGGCCGCTGTGCTGCTTATTGCCAAAACATAGCAATTCTGGGCCATTTTGGGTCCTGTTTGGGGGTATTGCACAGACATATCAGGGATTAAAAGGTGAAACAAACTTCTATGACACAAGAATAGCAACCCGGTCTGGTAATGCCGGACTGTTTCCAGTGGTTGCCGTGTTGACCCAGTTGAGGGCTGGGAACAAAACTGTACAGGTTGCTATTTCTCTCGTGGCCTACAATGCACACTGCATGGCTTAGTGCAGCACAGAGTGTTATAGGCCAGAGAGCAACACACGGACAGCATGCTGCATTACACTTGCAAGGGCATACACGGGACCATTCAAAACCGCTGGGCAAATGAGCAAAATACTGGATGGTGAGGCAACAGCAGCAAGTGCTGTTACAACAGCTGTAAATCAAATTCAACGCAATCACTTGTGTCGCATGCATGCACTTTGCTTATACAACAGCATTTGCTGCTGTCTCCAGACTGCTGTAGCCGGAAACTGATGTCCCCCCCCCCCCCGTATAAGCTACGCCAAAGTCCCAAATTAATACGGTCCCTACACCTACTGTAGCTTGGACACGGGCGTAGCTTGCACACGACACATGCAACTACCGACACACAGGTATGTGAGCGCATAGTATGAGTGCATCTCAACCTCCACCCATGTTCCCAAAGGCATGCAAACACAAGAAAGTGTTTGAAACATGGAAATTTAGGTTCCCACCCATGTTCTCACAAGCAATGAAGCATGAGAAGCCTACAAATGTTCGTCTTGGAAACCCTTCTTGCGATCATACACCACGCGGAACAACCGCACATGCTCCCCACTTGAAGATGCCTTTGAAGATGCCTTTGCCCAAAGTTTAGGGGCTGGATTGGGCTGAGGCAACTTCAAGTTCTTGGGAATGAAATTGCCTTGTATGTGGTCTCTTGTAAAATACAACTTCCCATCAAAGACATGGGCCATTCCCCACACACCTCGGGCAGCCTTAGCCCAAACAAATTCAGTGGGAGCATCATCGGAGTCACTAGAATCATCACTTGAGGAAGAGGACTCAGAAATGGGGTGGGTTCAAGTGGGCAAACACTCACAACAAATGTGTCCATTACTCTATGTGACTGGCAAATTCGTGAAACCCATGTCTTATGTGGCTGCACTACGTTTGGTGCGGAAGTAAAATTAGGTACCAAATTAATACGGTCCCTACGCCTACTGTAGCTTGGACAAGGGCGTAGCTTATACAAGGTGGGGGGTGTGGATGCTCCCTGGAAAAGTCCTGTTCAACATTGCCTGCTACCAACATCCAGACAGAAAGCAGAAGAAAGATGGGCGGACTCTGAATGCACAGCGCGGCTTGGGAACCTCCAACCAATGGCATAGGAAGCATCTCCAAACAACACAACACATACAACACCACAAGACTAAGAGACATGGATGGTCTGTTGCAAAGACACTTGGTAATGTTAAAGCCTTCATGGGCCTTATGCCTTCCTTGGATGGTAGCGTCTATGGCTGTGGGTTGTGTGACTAGAAAGGCTGAGGAAGGAGGTGGCAAAAAGCATTTTGACACGGGATTTAAAATTTGACCCGCTTTGATCAGGTCGCTTGTCATGTGGTCAAAATGTCATGTGTGCGATGGGGAGCAGACGAAGTGTTGCTGTATGGGCAACATGGTGGGAAGACGTCAGAAAAATGAAAGACACTGTGGGGCGTCATGTTCCCAGGAATTGGGATGTGCACCACAAAGACAGAACCCTTGTCCAGAAAATCGTGGGCAATGGCCTGCGGCACCCGCCAAGCCATAATTTTCGTCCATTCAATTCTGAGACGTAACCAAAGCCGTTTTTTTTTGTCATTCCAGCCTATGTACAACCCGGCAGTATGACACCTAAGGCACCCACGCTCTACATCAGCAGCTTTGTCTGAAGATCACACTGTAGATGGCAGGCCCATTGCCACGGGAGACCGTGGCCAAGAGGCTGGATCTTTGGTATCTGACGCATGGTACAGCAGCAAACGCTGGCACGCTACAAGAAAGGGCAAAGGCCTCAGTTCACTGAATGCCACATGTGTTTCTGAACTGTAACCAGAGACCACAGCACGTACGCACACACAGTCACAGTCGTTCGTCAGGAAAACGCAGGATAACAACCTTCCCTCCCCCACAGCCTCGGTCACAGAACACGACGGCAACACAGGGTCCCCTTGGACAAAGCCGGGCATACCCTCCCCTCTCCCAGTAACAGTCAGGAACTCAACGGCCAGACGGGTCCCCCTGCCTAGGAAAGGCTGTGCTTGCGCGCAATGGGCCAGGGGCGATGCTCATGTTAGAGAGGCCTCCGAAGGTGATGGGGAAGGGCTGCGGATTGGGAAGAGGGCACAGTCCAAAGGAGCATGAACACCAATCTCATGCCCATTCCGCGTGTACTTGCCATGAAAGAGATCATCCCCATGAGTAGAAGGACCAACAAGGCACATGTCCACCGGTGGACCGGATGTACATAACAGTCATGCCAGCGATAGCAACATTAGCCATGGCTGAAAGAAAAAATATCAAAACAAACAGCATTGGGTTGCAGTTGCAAGCAGAATGTTGGTTTCAGCAGGAGATTCTACCCCAACCACGATCGAGCCCTTTTTCCCTCTGCAACCGCAACACAACCTTACAACACAAAACCTGGAAAACCCAGAAAACGGAGCAAGGCAAAGGGCAGGGGTGCATGCGTGGACATGGTGCCTGCTGCAATGCTCGCTCCCAGACAATGACATTGCTTGTGCCCTGAACAGTGTTGTGCTTTGGAGGGCCAGCCCTTTGATTGGTTTTGATGGGATTCAGGGCCAGGGCTTGTGACTGCTGCTGCCATCCGTCGTTCCTGCCATGAGACAAGGGGAACATGTGCACACTGGAGTGGCTGCCCATGGCTTGAGCTGTGCAGCATGCTCCAGCCCACACACAACAGGCTCGCATATGTGTGACGCAACATTCTGGACCACAAAAATGGCGGTAACATGGGGTGGTCGTGCTTCAACAATGCTGTGCTTGTGCAGAGTGTGGGTGTGGGTGTGGGTGTGGGTGTGTGCGGGGGGGGGAGGGGGGCTATATGCACTCACAGCTCCAGCCATTACCCCATCAAATCACATAACCCAATCCCTCTGAGCGTTGATGACCAGCAATTTGACTCGGTGGCGAACGTGATATATGTATCCAGCAACCAATCACCCGGCCACTCATCAGCCACTCCTTGACCCAATCACTTGGCCACACAGCAAGGAAGCGGAGAATGATACTTTCACAGCATCAGCAACCGCTCAGGCAGGGTTTGCAGACGTTGTCCGGGGCATACTGGTTGTTGCTCGGCGTCACTGGCTGGAAATCGTGCAGGACCAGCCCCATTGGACATGCATTTCTCTCTAAACTAAACTCGTGGTGGGCCGAAGACATTAGCTGCATGGGATCGCAACAATGGACTGCAATAGCTCGTTTGGAAATGAAACAGGACGGCAGGGCCTGTTTTGACGTATCAGAATTCGTTGCATTGGGCTGTGCTAGCGCAGAATTCATGGGACATGGCCAAACTTTTGCAATAGCAATGATCAAATGGAAAACCAAACAGCATGTCGGTATTGTTGGTATTGTTGGCGTTGTGCCAACCACAAAACGAACGAGTGCATGAAAGCTTCCCTTGGACTGCTACTGCGCTACTGCGGGCCCTCGAACACGGTTGTACGCGCCAGGACGTTTTTTTGGTGTTACTTGACTCAACCATGACTCAATTTCAAAGAATGTGGGTGGTCTGCCCAGTGCTGTTCAGAAACAGCCCTCAAGAGATGAGTACATCAATCCTCATTATGCTGCAGCACCAGCAGGCACCCGCGCTGACCGCCACCCAAAACTCACCAACTAACTGAACTTGGATTTTGGAGTCTGGGAAAATGGGAATAATGGAGCATAATGGGGCCAAATGGGGGGAACTGGGGGGAAATGGAGGGAAATGAAGGAAAACGGGGGGAAATGGGGGGAAATGGGGGGGAAAGGGGAATGTGATGTGGGTTGTGGAGGGTTGTGCCGGGGTGTGCCTGAAAAAAATGGGACAAAAATGGGAGGAAAGTGGGAGAAAATGGTACGCGATAACCATTTTTCACAGTCCCCGTTGTTCCCGGAGGTCGAAGATGTTCCCCATGATCACGGGGGCAACTAAAACCGGTCCTGATGCGACAACCCCCCCCCCCCCCCCGCTATCGGTCAAAACTTGGGGGGGGGGGGGGGTTGGCTGGAGGGTCTAGGGGGGGGGGGGGGGTGGTCAGCTGGAGGGGTCTAGGCGGGGGGGTCGGCTGGAGGGTCAGGGGGGGGGCTGGAGGGTCTGGGGGGGGGGGGGTTTCGGCCGGTGGGGGGGCCTACGCGTGACCCACAACAACCACATGCTACCTCTAGGGGGGATGTGTGTCTGGGGCGGGTTTGGGGAAGCTGCTAGTGGCTGTTGTGAAGCAGGGGCTGCAGATTGGCAGGTGTGTCCACAGTGGTTGTGGTGATCTTCACTTCGCAACAAACGGCATTTGTTTAGCGCCTCGTCTTTCTAATTTGGCGCTCAAAACATGGATGGTCTGATGAAAGGGAAGCATGCACAAAAAAAATTCGGCGCTGATGGCGCCATGGCCCCACCACCACTATCCCTCAAACCCCCGGGGGGGGGGGGGGGTCGCATACAAGGACCGGGTGTGCCCGGCCGCCCCCCCGGTGCCCATGATTCCATTTGTAAAAATCAGCTCACCGCGCTCACTGACGGAAAAATGGGACTTCTTGCCACTCACCGACAGTGAGTGATGAGTGATAGTGATGAGTAATATAATCTCTCCCTGACATTGATGCATGTGGGATGAACAGGTAGGCGGCAATGTGCCAAGGGCATATCCTTGCAGCAGCTGTGCCATAGAATAGAAGCACACCACACCACCGGGTTTCACAGTGGATTAGCATTCAAGCATGCTGAAACACCACCTGTGCAGCCAGCCAGAAAAAGGATGGGGATCCCATGCTTCGACATGGCTGCTCCCATGAGAGACCCACGGGCGAGCAGTTCACAGGCAAGCGGTTCTCACGTTCACCCCATGACATCCAGGATTGGGTTGCAGCCTCAAGCGATGAGCAGGGCCACAATTCTTCGCAGGCATCACCCAGCCCGAACCGTCCCAAAAACATGGCATCTCGCATTCTTGACCACAAAACACTGCAGTCAAAAAAACAACGCCCAGACGGCATGCCCATGCGCAGCCGTATTCGGACGACAGTCGTCACCCCGGGCATCTCACCCTCAACAAATCAAAGCGAAAGATCAGAGTACGTCCCATAGAGACGCATGGAGGGCGCATTCAAAGACCCTTGACCCTTCGGTCGTCAGATGCGGAGCCGCAGGCGTGACCGGGCTGAGACAAGGCTGGGCACGGGGTGACGCACGTATGGGCCTGTCAATCAGCGGATGGGCGAAACCACCGCCCCAGCGTGGCACATGGCGTGGCTGGTCTGCCTCTAGGGCCGCGCGTTGTTCACGGTCTCAGTGTCTGGCTCTGCCTCCAGCTTCACCGAGTTCCGCTTCTGGGAGATGAATTCCGCGGTCAGTCGAGAAAGGGCCCCGCCGGTGACGGTCGCACGGTCGCGGCTCCCCGACCGCCATCGGCGGTAATCATCCGCCAGTTTGTCCAGCAGCCAAGGCATTGTGAAGTCCATCAAGCGCGTCACCACCGCCCGCATCACCGCAGGGCGCGCGGGGTATCCCCTCGGGAGCGCCCAGTCCACCCGCACCGCGCTTTCGAGGTCCGACAGGCCGTTGTCGCGGGGCAGAGCGCTTATCTCGTTGGCCCACGTCGTCCCCAGATGCAGCGTGTTCATGGCGTCGATCAGCCGCCGCGGCGTGCCCTCGAACTGAATGCGGCGGAGGCGCTGGACGGTGCGCGCCTCGCCGACCTCCACGCTGACGTCAGCGAACGACCGGACGCGAAGGAGGCCCAGGACCCTCAGGTCCCCAAACACCACACGGAAGCGGTCGTCGTCGATCCTGAAGAGCTGGTTGCTGTCCAGCAGGCGGTACTCGCTCGCAGGCAACCGGACGTACTCCGCAAGGCTGCCGGCCTCGGCGGCCAGGGCCTTGACGTAGTGCAGCTGCACACTGCACTCGGGACCGCCGTCCGAGTCCCGGCGGCGGGCGCCCGGCCGGTCGCTGGACGCGGCCATCAAGGCCAACTGTGAGTTCGGCAGACGTGGCGGCTGCATCAACCCCCGGGTCCGCCCCGGGAACAGGAGAGCGGCCCGGCCCCTGAAAGTGAGGGCCCACAGCAGCCCCCCGACCGCCCCAAAGGGGAGCAGCAACAAGCCCGAGTGCCGCAACACTGGGGCCTGAGACCCAAGGCGTACTTCAGGGCCATGCCCCTTCACAGTACGGGAATCAACGGCTGGTGCAGAGGGGCGCACAACCGGCGGATGACTATGCCCTGCACCGTGGCTATGCCCTGTGACGGGGCCTGATGGTGAATGGGGCAGATGCTCAGGGTCTGCTGAAGTGCGATGGACTGTCCGCCGTGTTGAAGAAGGTGTTGGGGGTGCAGAGCCTGTGACGGTGGGCAAAGCCAGGGCATGCGTCATGGGAATGCCATGCCCCCTGCACCAGGGTTTGGCAACGCAAGAAGCTGCCACTGCTGTCACCATTGCAATGCTTGCCATCAGAAAGATGACCAGCAGCTTGGCATGCAATGGGGAACGAACGTGGCCTTGAGCAATGGATCTTGACTCACAGGCATTTTGCAAGTCATTGAAAGGCCGCAACTCCATTTCGAACAAGGTGCATGCCATGGGTGTCACTCCTGTGCACATAGAAAGGTGACAGGGGGAGTGCAGGGGAGAAAATTGGGTTGAGGAGCAGGGGGGACTTGGGTGCCCATTTTCCAGCCACCCTCTCCCCTCACCAAGTCTGCTCCCAAGTCTGCCTCCTTACTGTGGCTGGAAGGGGGGGTCTGAGAGGGCGCCTATCGGGGGGGGGGGGGGGGGTACCCCAACATACAAACCTCAAAACAATCCCCATGAAGCGCTGATCATTCTGAACGTATGCAAGTGGGGTAAATTTTTTTCTCAAATTTCTTTCCACCCAGTAAAAACAAACAAAATTGGCTCTGGGACTTGGGAGCCCTGGACAGTCACCCGTTCTTCCCCCTGCATGTTGCGTCGGGTCGCTGCTTTCTGTCGGCTGCTGCAGCCGGCGCTCCTGCTGGTGTCGTTTCCGCGTTCGCGGAGCCCAGTGGTTGGTGTGCTGGGGCTGTGCTGGATGTGGCATGGGGTGCCGTTTGCGCGTCAGCGGCGCCCAATAATTGGCGTATTGAGGATGTGCTGGTTATTGCTGGGGTCGTTTGACTGTTTTTGCTGTCCACACGCCTCCGTCCTCAGGCCGTCCATAACCTGCCTCGCTGTGTTTCCTTGTGCGTGAGCCCCGGGTGCCCTGCTCCCAGCGGTGGCCCACTGGGTGCGGGATCCCCTGGGGGCAGACGAACATCGGCGCCGTGCCGCAGGGCCCCAGGGTTGGTTCCCTGGGTGCCTGATCCCCTGCGCGCACTGGTGGCTGCACGGAACGCATCAGGGGCCCCAGTGGTGGCCCACTGGGTGCAGGGTCCCCTGGAGGAATGGGAGGCATGATCAATGCAATAAAACACTCGACTTCAATCAAAGTATTTTTGGTGGGCTCCCAACAACTGCGCCTGCACACAGAGTTCTCTGCACACCACTGCCCTTTGGTCAGTTGGAGTCGTAACGAAGTTCACTGACGCGCTCCAGCTCAACCAGAATGTGCTCTGGCTGTCTCCCTAACTTTCAAAGTGCCAAACCACCGCCGTGTATCTGTTGTGTGCAGACACAATGTATCTGCCCTCTGGGCTTTAGACTAATTTCAGGTGACTGAAATCAACTCCGACCACTCCCTTGGCCGTTCGGCAGAACGCTGAACCATACGTCTTGCCGCCTCAGTTTGGGTTTGCTGCTTCAGGAAAAATATCAAAGCCACATCATCTACTGTAGTGTTCCCACCCATATCAGTGCCGGGTGCAAACCCGGGGGGGGGGGGGGGGGACCCTCGGTTTTGGACGCCAACTACCCCCCCAACTAACTGTCGGCCGGAGGCCACTTGGGGGGCCTCAATTGGTCAGGTGTGGACCCGCCACTTAGCTCCAGCCGCGCCTGCCTCACGACCTTCATCTTGCCACTTGGGGGGGGGGGGGGGGCGGCTGCAAAGGGAACCGCCCCTTGACGTGGTTACCTAAGAAAACGCGGAAAATCGCGACGCAACAAAGTGTGGATTGCGAGTCCCTAACCCCAACTCAAGGGGCCACGCAACAAAGCGTGCGAAAGAGAAACAAGAAAGAAAGAAAGAACGCAGTGCGTTCGCCCCATTTGGCGTTGCACTTGGGCCGGGGTTTTGCTCCGAATGTAGGATCTTCACTTCGCAACAAACGACATTTGTATAGCGCCTCATCTTGCGATATCTGGCGCTGCTAGCCACTAGTATCTCAAAGTATGGGTCTTTAGTACAGCCAGACGCCCAAATAGCTGCACTGCGCTAAGTGCGCCCCCTTAGTGCATCCCCGAAAAGGCCACCGGTGGGGCACGGGTAAAAAAAGGTGACCGGCGCACGCCCAACGCGCTAACATTCCCCCATTGGGCGCCTTCGACGCCCATTGGCTCCTTGGGTTCATACCTTTGACAACTAACTGTTGGCCGGAGGCCCCTTGGGGGGGGGGGGGGTAGTTGGCGTCCCAGGACCCGCGGAGTCCCCCCCCCCAAGGGGGGGGGGGGTTGCAAAGTGTCCCCATGCCCAAAAAGCACAGGTCGTCTGTAGCATAGCACATGTATGGCTCTGGCCATTTGCATTGGAACTACCGAACATTGCTGCATATGCATACCAGGACGTGCATATATGGGGGGCTTTTGGCAGCGCAAAGTGTCCCCATGCCCATATATTGGGGCCTTTTTGGCAGTGCAAAGTGTCCCCATGCCGCTATATGGGGGGCTTTTTGGTAGTGCACAATGTCCCCATGCCCAGATTTAGGGGGCTTTTCGCGGTGCAAAATGTCCGCATGACCGTCTATAGGGGGCTTTTTGGCATCGCAAAGTTTGAACCGCCAATTTTGAGGCCCGAAGGAGCGGTCCCTCAGTAGAATATTGCACTTATGCACTTTGGTTTGGGAGGCGGCGAGCAACGTGGAGCCCCCCCACCAGATCCCACAAGTATGACCAGAGCAGAAGATTCCCGGTGCATTGCATTTTTCTGGACCTGGGCAACAGTTGGGAGAGGGGGGGGGGTCTCCCGCAGCCCAGATGGGCCGTCTGCGCAACAGGAGGGGGTGCCCAATAGGGGCCTACAAGTGGCGAGAGCTACGATGAATTGGAGACTTCTACAATCTCCCCTCCTATTGCTGACGCTGACGACCACCTAAGTGAGATCGCCAGCACGATACTACCGGTCAACCCGGAGGTGTTAAGTTGGAAGCACAGTGCCTTCTTGGCCCAACTGCTCCTAGAAGAAGTGGATCTTGAATCCACCAGTGCTGAGTCCTATGACCACACTGTCCTATCAATGCGGCGCTCTGATAACCCAACAGGTAAGGTCTGGCGCTAAACCCTCTCCCAACAACATGCCTATTTCTGAACATGACGTTCAGGACCTACATAAGGTGCCGTGGGCAAAGGCTGAGGGTATCGAGCGCCAAGCTCGCCTCGACCACTTGAAGGAAACCTGGAAGTCCCCCATCTGGTCTGAAGAGGACGACGAGGAGTACACCCTCTCTGATCCAGAGGTCCCGCTGGTGTATTCTCTCAACTTTACCCAGCAGAGCCATCAAGGATGGGGCGATGATGAAATGCCCCCTGAAACTGTGGGACGAATGAGGAAACAAGAACTAGGGAGGGGCAACCTCCATGCTGAGGAGGACCTCTCCAAAAAAAGCCTCAACCTTGACCCACGCTTGACTAAACTAATCAAGAAATATCAAGAGGTATTCGGGGCACTTCCCCCACCTCTCTCTTGCAAAAAGTTGGTCCAGATGGACCTAAAATTAAAGCCTTAGTTTGAAGGCTCGGTAGTGAGGTGTCGCCCCTACCCAGCTCCTCGGGACCAGATCGACGAGATTGAACGCCAGATCCAGGAATGCATTGATGCTGGCCTCATCGAGGAATATAAACACGGGGACTACCCTCGTCACCGCAGTCCCTGTTTTCTTGTTGCTAAGCCTGGATCCACTGCTATGCGCTTGGTGGCTGATTATGGTGAGGTCAATAAGAAGACCCAGAACCACTCGGGGAGTATCTCCAACATGGAGAACACCCTAGAACGTATCGCTAAGTGTCGATACAAAACTAAAATGGACAAGCACAGTGGATTTTGGCAGGTGGACCTAACCCGAGCAGCCCAAGAGTTGCTCTCCTTTGTAACGCCTAAAGGCCGTGTCTTCCGATGGAAGGTCATGCCCTTCGGTGTCGCGAATGCTCCTGCCCTTTTTCAGGAGCTGATGAATAAAATCCTATATATCCTGAGACGCAGACCCCTGGTGCAGGAACTGGTTTTCCGCGGGGCTGAAATGGAAGCACACATCGATGATGTGAGCCTGGGTACTAAAACCCGGGAGGATCATAGCCTCCTCCTACAAGAATTTTTCATTGTCTCCCAGGAAAACCATCTCCGCATTGAACTCGAGAAATGTGAGTTCATGCGAGAGGAAATGGAGTACTTAGGTTTCGATGTGGGGTATGGCTAGTGGAAACCAGCTGCATCGAAGATGCAACCCCTACAGGACATGAAAAGGGAGTTGGGTCCCTAGGGGCCGTAGGGGATTGGCTCCCGTGGAGCTGGAGCCGGGGAGGGGTGCCGATTTACCGCCTACCAAATATACAGCCATGTTTTTGCATTGCATGCACATTGCAGTGAAACCCTCCCCATGCCACCTCTGTATAATCCATTCTACATCATGGGGTTTGGCATCTCTAGGCGGTCTCGGCATGCTGCAGGCAATGATTCTTCTAGCTGTCATATGCTTCTCTCAAGGACTAAGCCATGCAAGTGTGGGAATACATGGGATTGAGAGTGAATCTGTGAATGACTCAATACACCGGCAACTTGCTTGGGGCCCCTGTGGTCCCCTGTGACATCGGTCCGGACATTCACCTCAATTGGATGGCGAATACATGGAAGCTCAAAGTTGTGGTCCGTTCCGGGTCACTCCTACCGAGACCAGCGCCTATGCAGGGCAGCGTGCAACAGTGATCTAGGCCGTTTTCTGTGATGGCAAAATGTAATCCACCATCCATCTACAGCGGGGAACATGCAAAAAAAAACGGGTGAAAATGTACAAATGGGTGAAAATGGGTCAAAATGGATGACAATTCAAATAGGTCACATCCCATACTATGGAACAACAAACCTCCGAAAAACGACCAAATCATCAACACACAAAACTCTGCACGGCGTGTGCACTGCATGCATGGTATTCCCTATGACAGCAGCCAAACGGGTTGCTCAATTTTCAGATGATATGGAGAAAAAAAGGGTCTGCAACAATGGTGCTGAGATGCGGTGCAAACATTGTGGTGTGCTTGTGCAACTCCATGACAAGAATCTTGCCACGAAACATATCACAGCAAGAAGTCGTGAATTCTGTACCTGGACCTGACCTGCATCACCCAAAGCAGAACAACAAATGACTGCACTCGGACTAGAACAGCGGACACGAGAAAATCACCCTGCACCTAGAGTGTTCCAACAATTTTCCTTTTGTTCAGCCACTTTGAACGGGTTCTGTGGCCACTTTGGGGGAAAAAACAGTCATTTTTGACCCCATACCGCGCAGATTTGGGAGGCTCTCTACGTGGCGCATGCGCCCCAAGCTGCCACCGGTGAGTTTAGGGCTCAAACTCTAGATTTGGTAGGTGTATGTGTCATTGCAAAAGACGGCTAGATTAGAGTAGAGCCCAAAGCACTGGGGCAGAGTAATGGCCAAACGGGAAAAAGACGTGTTGCTTGCTTGTTCCTTGTTGCTTGTTGCTTGCCTTGTTCCTAGCTAGAGTTAAAAAGAGACGGGTGTAGTCATATATATTGCTTGTTGCTTGCCTGGTTTGAGGAGAGAGGGGCTTAGTAATATATATTACTACTTACCCTCCCCCCCCCCCCTTGTCGATCCCCACCCCAGGGAAGACGGTCCCCCACCACCCCCTGGGGGACGGTCACCAAGCGACGGTCCCCAACCCCCCCCTGGGGGACCGCACCACCACCGTACACGCACATTTGCAGGCACAGAAATTGCAGCATAAAACGAAAGAATTCAGCATAAGATACGTTCAAAGGGCTGCCAATGTACAGAGACCTACTCCTTGACTGGCTCAGTGTAAAACATCACACTTGTCCCAGGGGGAAACATGGTTGTGCTATCAAGTTCCATTTCAGCGAAAGTGAGCAAAATGTCCTGCCATGAGTGCAAGGGATACAAGTGGCAGTGCCCCACAACACAGCCACCTACACAAAAACACAATGAGCCGCAACGAAAAATTTTGGGTTGACCAAGTGACGGTCCCCCACCCCCCCCCCGGGGAACGACAAGGGGTGGGGAACGACAAGGGGGGGGAGGGTACTTGTCAGCCCTTCG
The DNA here is from genome assembly GCA_964036045.1 of Eutreptiella sp. 'Long Island Sound 2002'. NCBI lineage: Eukaryota > Euglenozoa > Euglenophyceae > Eutreptiales > Eutreptiaceae > Eutreptiella > Eutreptiella sp. 'Long Island Sound 2002'. The sequence goes on from OZ038396.1 coordinate 40,563,787, forward strand.
GTGAGGTGGTGAGGCATTTGGGGTCGTCGGGCAGGAACATGCGCTGCATGTGTTGAACGTGGGACGTTTAAATATTCGAAAATATTCGTTTCCAAACCAGTGGGAAACCCTGTTTTGACCCCACTGCAGTGCAAACAATGTTTGCGTCTTTCAAACAGGCCATCTCCAGCCCTAAACAGGGCTAGAGAAAAATGGGGATTTATTTTGAAAAGGGTCGAATACCACAAATGCCACGACCGAGGACAGCCAGTGTCAATATTCATGTCAAACACACCCAGTGCTCTGCTTGGCATCCAGATTTGGCATTCAGCCCCACTACTACGCCAAATACAACAGTGCACATGATGCAAGCAATCGAACAGTTGCAACCAGTCCGCCTGGCTGCAACGCACCATAAAGAAACTGGCTGTTTAATGTCAAAGGAACAAGTAAGTAGTCTTGTGTCATTGGATGCTGAAGGTTCAAGTTGTGGTAAATAAGGTTAGCACCTGTTCAGCGGTTCGAGTGGGTGTGGATGTTATTCAAGAAACTGTAAAGGTTAAGCGATGGGATGAATCTGCGGTATGCACCGGTGGGGTTCGATGGCAAAGGTTTTTGACGTGAAGGACAAACATGTGAAATGTCAATTATCAGCGAATCGGGGCAAAAATTCCGGAGGGAAGATGACACAATCTTGAATGACAATGCACCAGTCCTCAAAAACCCACCAAACAGCAGGTTAAGGGTGAAATACAAGGCACAACAGCAAGAAACCCCATTGCGCATTGCGCACTGCATGAAAACATGGATTAAAATGTGCACTCACTGAGTAGTGCCTGAAAAGAACCTCTCCCAGGCACAACCACTCGTCTTTGTGCACTGAATAATGCCTCTGAGCAAGGTCTGAGCAAGGAATCTGGAACTTTGGACTGACTGGGCAGACTGCAAAAGCTGCAGAAAATGAGCATACATTGTTGGAATGGATATGTTGGGATGCAAAGCTCCCAGGAGTTGATCACTACGGCTGTCAAACGCTGCAGCAAAGCAAGGGCAGGTGGGTGGCACAATGCACTGCAGAAGAAATGAGCACAAACAACCTGGCTGGATCACTCTGTGCCTGAAAAGAGGTCCCCACCCGGCAACCAGAACACACTACTTGAGGGGACAGGCAAACAGTGGGCCATTACGGGGGGGGGGGGGGTTCGGTGCGGGAGAAAATATGAATCTACAAATTCTGGCACGACAAAATCTGTGCCCCTTCTTAAAAATGAGCGAACAAATCATGTATGCTTCCCAATAATTGCTCATGAGAAACAGTGGCCGCTTGCTGTTATTACCTGCACAAATCCTTAAAAGCACCGAACAAATTGCGTACAAAATTTTGCTACAGAACTTGAAATGCAGAAATTCTAGCTTGTATACCCCCCCCCCCCCCCCGGGTAATTCGAAAGGGGGGCAGTTGGTGCATCACACAGTCAGGCATGGGTGTGAAAGGCATCAAAGGAAAAGGGAGCCAGGGGGGTAAGAGTGCGACATTTGCTCCAGCTGCTGTCATGTAGTCCCTTCCTCAAACCCGAGACCTTGGTTCCCCTAAAACATGCAATTGTGCAGATGGGCTCTGGCCGACAAGGCCGAGTACCCGATTTTACAAAATGCAAGTATGACCTGCCAGAGAATCTCAGGCTGCTCCGTATTGGACTTGGAACGTTTGGGGAAATCTGTACAAACACATGACACCAAGCTGCACACACACACACACACACACACACACACACACACACACACACACACACACACACACACACACACACATACACACACAATTTGCAAACAAACAGACGAGCAGCACAACGCCAGGTCCGAATGTCAATTCCTCGTCAGCTGGTCAGCAAACAAGACAAAGCATGTTCAACGCCAGTAGGCGCCTTTCTGCGGGGACAGGCGCGCAGCAGGGTCCTCAGCCTACGAAAGAAGAAGGACGGTGCTGCCCTTTGGCAGGACCGACCTGAGGTTACGATGACGTCAGCCCTGGTTCACCCCCCCCCCCACACACACACCCACACACACACACACACACATACACACACACACACACACATAATTTACGTAACACACAGACACGCACGCACGCACGCACGCACGCACACATGCACACATACACAGTTCGTGAGGGAAACAATGGGCTCTGGCCAACTTGGCTGAGTACTTGACTGCACAAAATTCAGGCATTGCCTATGATCCTTTCAAATGAACTCTCTGCATAGGTCCCGCAGCGAAGGAGGTCCCCGAGCAGAGGAAATTGTGCACATGGGCTCAGGGCAGTGGCTGAGTACCCTACTTTACAAAATTCAGCCAATACCTCTGATCCTCTCAAATGACCAACCCACAAACGCATCGGAGAACCTCATTATCCAACCTGCCAAGAAAATTCGGAAAATGGAAGGTGCCGGTTCCCTCGCCCCCCCCGCTCACTAGACAGGGGCGATTACTGCGCAAAGGGGGGTAGCTCTTGTCAACCATGCCAAACAAAGCAGTATGCCATGGCACCACTACAGTAGAGGCGTGCAACAGCATGGCACCTGAAGTGCAACTAAGTAACACCCCCCCCCCCACTTGCGCAAGCACCAGGGAAGTCAAGAAAACGACGGTCACACCAGGTCCTGGTGCTTGGACAAGGCGGTGCTTGCACGCGACACGCGGTACCAAAAGACCGTATGTCACCGAAAACCTTCCCATACCTCACCCTAAGCACCAGTGTCACAACAGGGCACTAGAACACAGTGTGCAGGCAAATTTCAGCACGTTCTGGAGGTCCAATAGTACACAGTCAAAAGGGGCATGATGCTCAGGCTCATGCCCATTCCTCATGTATTTGAGATGAATGAAATCATCCCCATGAGTACAACGACCAATAATAGTGGCAGGCGCCGGCTCACCGGTGGACCGGATGTACGTGACAGCCAAGCCAGGAGTAACAACATTAGTCATGGCTGAAAAACACATCAAAACAAACAACAGTGGGTTGCAGTACCAAGAATGAGGTTGTCATGAGCAGGAGAACTCGTGGCAAACATGACACAGCCCCTGTTTCCCTCCACAATCAGCACACAATCATGTTCTGCTACGTTTCTGACCATGAAAAATTTTGTTCTGGAAAAAACCATAAAAATGACGGTCACACCAGGTCCTGGTGCTTAGACAAGGCAGTGCTTGCGCAAGGGGGGTGGGGGGGGGGGGTACGTAGAAACAAAGCGCGAGCCTCAGATGATGTACAATAGCCTTGTACACAATATTATAGAGTTACTTGATGATTCAGCCTCAGATGATTTACAATGGCCTCGTACACAATATTATAGAGTTACTTGATGGAGCCTTGTTGTTTTGTCTGTAATGCCAGTATTGCGCTAGCCAGCCTCCCCAGAAGTGTAGCTTGACGGGCGATGGCACCACAAACCATAAGACTAAGGATAGATAGAGATGGGTCATGCAGGTGGGAAAAAATTAGGTTCAAGTGTGTAGTACGTGAACATAATTGTGCAACCAAGAGAGGAGCAGGAGAGGAAAAGATGACGTCATTTCGACTCCAATATGTGCTTTTTTGTCCTGTCTAGAGCCAACTTTGGAATCATCGCATTAAATCTGAACATGCACAGGCCGCAGCAAAATTTGTTCCTCCAGCGTAGCCAAGGTATATGCATCACCATGACACAAGTACGAATCGGTAATATTAGTCCTCTGCGCTTTGCAATTGATAGTTCATGCAAACTGTGAATGCTGCATCTGATGCCTGCCGTTTTGCATTATTCTCACAGCCCAAACTGGCTTAGCTCTCGTCAACCATGCCAAACAAAGCAGTATGCCATGGCACCACTATAGTAGGGGCATGCAACAGCATGGCACCTGAAGCGCAACTAGGTACATTGCGCTGCCGCAAAAACAATGCTGTACTATCCCATTGCTACACAATGCATCAAACCAATAAATGATCATCTTAATAAAAACTGGCGGCGTGGAATAATAAAGCAGCCTGGAATGACACATATAGGAGGGGGGGGGGGGTGCCCGGCATGCTACTTTTGTATTAACTATCCCGGCTTTAACCCCGGATTTACCCTCCCCCAAGGAGCCCCCCCAAATTGACCAGAGTGGACCGCAAACCTTCCCCACAAAGCACACTGTTTAAGTCGAAATCGCTGAATTCAACAACGATGTGTATCCATCATGTATTGCCTGATAAACAACTTGTTCCCCACAAGTGTGGGTGTCTATACATTCGTCCAACTAATGCTCCTGGCACTCACCACAAACTGTGATGGTGGAGCGGTTCTGACGACATAACACACACACATCTGCCACATCCTCGCCCTCATCTTGTGTAGCGGCTGAGTTGCTTTTACCAATCCAAACATGAGGCGGGACATGGTCCCATGGCCCATAAGGAGGGTGACGGACCTGCCTCCGAATGCAAAATTGTGTGAAATGCAACAAAACACGCGCGGACAGGTGCAATTCATTAGGGCCACGAAGCCAGATGTTCCTAACCAAACCCCAATGCCACACCTGTCAAAATGCTCAATGTGTGCCCTATAGCACCCATGCACATCATTGTACGACTGTTGCTGGGCTGCATCACCCCTGCCTTCTTGGGGTCCCCATGGTGGGGAGAGAGCAATATGGCTACATCACCCCTGCCTTCTTGGGGTCCCCATGGTGGGGAGAGAGCAATATGGCTGCATCACCCCTGCCTTCTCGGGGTCCCCATGGTGGGGAGAGAGCAATATGGCTACATCACCCCTGCCTTCTCGGGGTCCCCATGGTAAGGAGAGAGCAATATGGCTACATCACCCCTGCCTTCTTGGGGTCCCCATGGTGGGGAGAGAGCAATATGGCTACATCACCCCTGCCTTCTCAGGGTCCCCATGGTGGGGTGAGAGCAATATGGCTACATCACCCCTGCCTTCTTGGGGTCCCCATGGTGGGGAGAGAGCAATATGGCTGCATCACCCCTGCCTTCTCAGGCTCCCCATGGTGGGGAGAGAGCAATATGGCTACATCACCCCTGCCTTCTCGGGGTCCCCATGGTAAGGAGAGAGCAATATGGCTGCATCACCCCTGCCTTCTCAGGCTCCCCATGGTGGGGAGAGAGCAATATGGCTGCATCAGCCCTGCCTTCTCAGGCTCCCCATGGTGGGGAGAGAGCAATATGGCTACATCACCCCTGCCTTCTTGGGGTCCCCATGGTAAGGAGAGAGCAATATGGCTGCATCACCCCTGCCTTCTCGGGGTCCCCATGGTAAGGAGAGAGCAATATGGCTGCATCACCCCTGCCTTCTTGGGGTCCCCATGGTAAGGAGAGAGCAATATGGCTGCATCACCCCTGCCTTCTCAGGCTCCCCATGGTGGGGAGAGAGCAATATGGCTACATCACCCCTGCCTTCTCAGGCTCCCCATGGTGGGGAGAGAGCAATATGGCTACATCACCCCCGCCTTCTCGGGGTCCCCATGGTAAGGAGAGAGCAATATGGCTGCATCACCCCTGCCTTCTCGGGGTCCCCATGGTAAGGAGAGAGCAATACGGCTGCACCACCCCTGCCTTCTCGGAGTCCCCATGGTGGGGAGAGAGCAATATGGCTACATCACCCCTGCCTTCTCAGGGTCCCCATGGTGGGGAGAGAGCAATATGGCTACATCACCCCTGCCTTCTCGGGGTCCCCATGGTGGGGAGAGAGCAATATGGCTACATCACCCCTGCCTTCTCAGGGTCCCCATGGTGGGGAGAGAGCAATATGGCTACATCACCCCTGCCTTCTTGGGGTCCCCATGGTAAGGAGAGAGCAATATGGCTACATCACCCCTGCCTTCTCGGGGTCCCCATGGTGGGGAGAGAGCAATATGGCTACATCACCCCTGCCTTCTTGGGGTCCCCATGGTGGGGAGAGAGCAATATGGCTACATCACCCCTGCCTTCTCAGGGTCCCCATGGTGGGGAGAGAGCAATATGGCTACATCACCCCTGCCTTCTCGGGGTCCCCATGGTGGGGAGAGAGCAATATGGCTACATCACCCCTGCCTTCTCAGGGTCCCCATGGTGGGGAGAGAGCAATATGGCTACATCACCCCTGCCTTCTTGGGGTCCCCATGGTAAGGAGAGAGCAATATGGCTACATCACCCCTGCCTTCTCGGGGTCCCCATGGTGGGGAGAGAGCAATATGGCTACATCACCCCTGCCTTCTTGGGGTCCCCATGGTGGGGAGAGAGCAATATGGCTACATCACCCCTGCCTTCTCGGGGTCCCCATGGTAAGGAGAGAGCAATATGGCTGCATCACCCCTGCCTTCTCGGGGTCCCCATGGTGGGGAGAGAGCAATATGGCTACATCACCCCTGCCTTCTCGGGGTCCCCATGGTGGGGAGAGAGCAATATGGCTGCATCACCCCTGCCTTCTCAGGGTCCCCATGGTGGGGAGAGAGCAATATGGCTACACCACCCCTGCCTTCTTGGGGTCCCCATGGTGGGGAGAGAGCAATATGGCTGCATCACCCCTGCCTTCTCGGGGTCCCCATGGTAAGGAGAGAGCAATATGGCTGCATCACCCCTGCCTTCTTGGGGTCCCCATGGTAAGGAGAGAGCAATATGGCTGCATCACCCCTGCCTTCTCAGGCTCCCCATGGTGGGGAGAGAGCAATATGGCTACATCACCCCTGCCTTCTCAGGCTCCCCATGGTGGGGAGAGAGCAATATGGCTACATCACCCCTGCCTTCTCGGGGTCCCCATGGTAAGGAGAGAGCAATATGGCTGCATCACCCCTGCCTTCTCGGGGTCCCCATGGTAAGGAGAGAGCAATATGGCTGCACCACCCCTGCCTTCTCGGAGTCCCCATGGTGGGGAGAGAGCAATATGGCTACATCACCCCTGCCTTCTCAGGGTCCCCATGGTGGGGAGAGAGCAATATGGCTACATCACCCCTGCCTTCTCAGGGTCCCCATGGTGGGGAGAGAGCAATATGGCTACATCACCCCTGCCTTCTCGGGGTCCCCATGGTGGGGAGAGAGCAATATGGCTACATCACCCCTGCCTTCTCAGGGTCCCCATGGTGGGGAGAGAGCAATATGGCTACATCACCCCTGCCTTCTTGGGGTCCCCATGGTAAGGAGAGAGCAATATGGCTACATCACCCCTGCCTTCTCGGGGTCCCCATGGTGGGGAGAGAGCAATATGGCTACATCACCCCTGCCTTCTTGGGGTCCCCATGGTGGGGAGAGAGCAATATGGCTACATCACCCCTGCCTTCTCGGGGTCCCCATGGTAAGGAGAGAGCAATATGGCTGCATCACCCCTGCCTTCTCGGGGTCCCCATGGTAAGGAGAGAGCAATATGGCTACATCACCCCTGCCTTCTCGGGGTACCCGTGGTCGGGAGAGAGCAATATGGCTGCATCAACCCTGCCTTCTTGGGGTCCCCATGGTGGGGAGAGAGCAATATGGCTACATCACCCCTGCCTTCTCGGGGTCCCCATGGTAAGGAGAGAGCAATATGGCTGCATCACCCCTGCCTTCTCGGGGTCCCCATGGTGGGGAGAGAGCAATATGGCTACATCACCCCTGCCTTCTCGGGGTCCCCATGGTGGGGAGAGAGCAATATGGCTGCATCACCCCTGCCTTCTCAGGCTCCCCATGGTGGGGAGAGAGCAATATGGCTACATCACCCCTGCCTTCTTGGGGTCCCCATGGTGGGGAGAGAGCAATATGGCTACATCACCCCTGCCTTCTCGGGGTCCCCATGGTGGGGAGAGAGCAATATGGCTACATCACCCCTGCCTTCTCGGGGTCCCCATGGTAAGGAGAGAGCAATATGGCTACATCACCCCTGCCTTCTCGGGGTCCCCATGGTGGGGAGAGAGCAATATGGCTACATCACCCCTGCCTTCTCGGGGTCCCCATGGTGGGGAGAGAGCAATATGGCTACATCACCCCTGCCTTCTCGGGGTCCCCATGGTAAGGAGAGAGCAATATGGCTGCATCACCCCTGCCTTCTCGGGGTCCCCATGGTGGGGAGAGAGCAATATGGCTACATCACCCCTGCCTTCTCAGGGTCCCCATGGTGGGGAGAGAGCAATATGGCTACATCACCCCTGCCTTCTCAAGGTCCCCATGGTGGGGAGAGAGCAATATGGCTGCATCACCCCTGCCTTCTCGGGGTCCCCATGGTGGGGAGAGAGCAATATGGCTACACCACCCCTGCCTTCTCAGGGTCCCCATGGTAAGGAGAGAGCAATATGGCTACATCACCCCTGCCTTCTCGGGGTTCCCATGGTGGGGAGAAAAGAGGCATGGAAAATGGGTAGAAATATTTGAAACCGGGGAAAAATGGGTGATGATTCAAATATGCCACATCCAAAATGCATAGGAAGCTAGAAAAAAACCCCGGTATGGAACAAAAAACTTGTCGAAAGGCGCATTCCCCATTTCCCCTACCGGAAAGGAGCCATGCAAAAAAAAAAGCGTGGATTACGGCTCCGTATCAAAAATGGCCCAAAAAGATGCCCGGCGCGCTGGCTTCCCCATAGTGCCGATCATCCATGTGAGTCATGGTGCAGCACAAGCGGCAAATCGGAAAGTTCGCCGCATGATGGTGGGGGGTTCATTGGAGTCCCTTTTCCAGAAACCCCCCCCACACCTCCATGGCTCATGTGACGGACCTCTGGAGGGCTGATGGGGACCCCCCAGGGGCTAGGGAGGTTTAGGGGGGGGGTCCTCAAGTACCACTACATATACGGCTCAAAAGGATCCCCCATGATGCGCCGATCATTTTGAGGTGTGTATCATGGGGAATGTTCTTGAAAAAAATTCTTCCCGGCCGCTTCGAGGGGCAGGTGATGAATCATCATTGGAGACTAGACTCCTTGGACTGGCGGGAGTTTGTTCGGGAACATTTTTGTGGCTTGGCCGGGGGAAAATTGCCAAAATCTTGTTCTATGAACGGTCCTCACATGTGAGCCCAAACCCTAGATCCCCCCCCCCCCCCCCTGGGCTTCTTTTGGGTGCTCAAATCCCCCACCCCAGACCCGTGGTTAGAAGCGTGCATGTACGCTTGCGCACGCTTGGTTTCAATGGCTATGCATGCTTCCAAACGCTTACACCCCAGCCCTCCGCACGCTTGTGCACGCTTGGGCTCAGGGACACAGAGGTGGACCTCTTGTGTAATCATGCACTGGTTCTCTGCAAAAATAAAAGTGGTGCTCGTGGAATTGTTGTTTAAGGGAACTGTGTTTTGCAAACGGGCCCCCAGTCCATTCCGGGGCAACATTTGCAATGATAGCGCCCTACTTGGCCAGGCATCATGCACTACAAGTCCTTAAATGTGTACACCAACAAACGGCGATGCGAAGCAAAAAGGTAGTGTGAGTGACGAAGAGGAAAATGATAATGTAGTGCAAGGGAAGGGATCATCCTCCATCCCTGAGTATAATCACTTACTGGCCGATATGTGGCATCATGCCTCAGCTGAAGGTCTGAGTGTCTACTCCTTTCTGACAAGCATACCACGCCACCCTGTGGCGACTCGACTTCCACCCCCCACAATAGTGCCAAATATCCATCTTTCCATACCATGGTTGCTGTCGAAATATATCCATGTGGCGGTGCATGCTTGCCTCTCCAGTGGGGCCCAAGTAGACCTTGGGTCTGCTTCTAGGTTCGTTTTGTACAGCAGCTTTCGCGGCAAAGGGGAAGGAGAACCAAAGAGCCAGATATAATACCCCACCACTTGCGCACACTTGGACGGGGAGATGGCGCACGCTTACACACACTTACCACTCAACACTGTGCACGCTTGTGCACGCTTAATCCTGGTCTGTGCGCACGCTTCTAACCACAGGTCTGCCCCCCCCCCCCCCCGCAAAATGTTTTTTCCACCTGCCCTGTGACCTCACATGGGGGCTATAGGGGGCCGATTCTCAAGATTTGGAGATAGCACCCAGGACCCCCATCATTGGTTAGAGGGCCCATATAGAAGAAAAAAACTGGAATTGGGACGAGGGTCTGAATCAACGCACAGTGGCGGCTACAGGGCAATCTTTTGCCGTTGGGGTCAGACCAAGATGGCGTAGCCTGCTCACTTTCCACGACTCGAGATAACCTCTCGGAATCAAGGTTCAGAGCTGTCCAGTGCTACGATGATCCCACAATGGCTGTGGTAGCCGATCTGACACGTAGAGGGTCCATATTGAAAAAAAAGTGAAATTGGGACTGGGTCTGAATCAACGCACAGTGGCGGCTATAGGGCAATCAACGCTTGCCAACTACAGTGCAAACAGGCCCAAAACCGCGCTGTTGAGAGTATACTCACCTCAACAGATATGTGCAAAGGCGTCACGACGAGGTCCCGTGCCCAAGGGTTTGGCCTAGTCGAGGACTGCGCTGAGATGGTGTGGCGTCCCCCTCTCCTCGCCCCTTTGGAGGTCACACTCAAGTTCCGCTTCCGCTTCTGCTCGCCCACGACTGCCCCCAACCGTTTTGTAACTGGCAGGACCTGCCCCTCATCCCCCCGGCAATTGCCGGGGCAACCGCTGCCGATTCTGCGTCCGGAGCACTTTGTACTTCAAGTGCGGACCAATCCTCGCCTCACAGACACGTTCGGTGTTGGGAGCACAGCCGCGGTGCACACGAACCGGTACCGAAAACACAGCCCGCAATCAGTTCTTCGCAGGAGCGACGAGGACAGGATCATCCTTTGAGAATGTCCTGCAGCGCTGAACACACTCCTGACTGCTGAGGAATGACTGCCGAGGAGTTGGCAAAGATGAAGGGATTGGGTGGGATCCAGGGCCATCTCTATGTACCTCGTCGAACAAGAATGGGGTATCTGGTCTGCGGCGTGAGGCATATAAGAAATGCGCCAATACAGTGGCCAACGTGGCGATCAGCGACACCGTCCCGAGCCCCTTCAGCAGCGCAGCCCAAATGTCCTGCCTCTCGAACGTAGTGCACGACACGGGCTGACAACGATTGAAGACGCGCTCCTGCATCTGAACACGCAAACGTGGATGGGATGGGCGTGGGTGGGTGGGGTGCAGTTGAGGACGGAAGGCCACCCCAAATGCCCCCAGCCAGGGAAGAATGAGAGCAGAGGAGGGTGGGTGGGGGGGTTGACCCTCCTCCATGCCAACAGGACTCTCAAACATTTGGGGGCCGAAGGCGCCAGACAATCTTTTTCGTATAACAAAGGCCCATACAGGGGGGGGGGGGGGATTGGTGCCAAGTCAAATTGGCTGTGGTTTATTTGGCTATGGGAAAGTTGGCGGAAGCCCCTGGATTTCGCGTGGTAAATTTGGCGGACACTCCCAGAAAACAAGCTTAAATCCTCTTGCGCCGAAGGCGCAGAAGCAAAAATTTGACTTGACCCCTGGATTTCGCGTGGTAAGTTTGGCGGCCAAATTGAAACGCCAAATTTCCCACGCCAATTTGACTTGGCTCCAAATCCCTCCCCCCCCCCCGTGTACCCTCGGCCCCCCGTGTCGTTCCCCACCCCAGGGAAGACGGTCCCCCACCACCCCCTGGGGGATGGTCACCAAGTGACGGTCCCCCAGCCCCCCCTGGGGGACCACACCCCAACCGTACATGCACATTTGCAGGCACAGAAATTGCAGCATAAAACGAAAGCACTCAGCATAAGATACGTTCAAAGGGCTGCCAATGTACAGAGACCTGCTCCTTGACCGGCTCGGTGTAAAATTTCTTGGTCCCAGGGGGAAACATGGTTGTGTTGTCAAGTTCCATTTCAGCGAAAGTGAGCAAAATGTCCTGCCATGAGTGCAAGGGATGCAAGTGGTAGTGCCCCACAACACAGCCACCCACACAACAACACAATGAGCCGCAACGAAAAATTTTGGGTTGACCAAGTGACGGTCCCCCACCCCCCCCCGGGGAACGACAAGGGGTGGGGAACGACACGGGGGTGGGGAGGGTACTTGGTTTGCCCCAGGAGCCTCTGGCAGGGAAGATTGGAAGGGGAGGAGGTGGGGGAGGTTGGACCCGGGGGGGGGGGGGGGTCCTGATATTTTTTCTACTCTAATGCGTCTGTGCCCCCAGCCCCTGCTCTGTGACGGCGGCCCCATGTGTACAATCTCATCCCTGTGTCTGTACCAGAGCCCCCGCTATGTGACCCAAACCCCACCTCAGATGAACTGCCCCTTCCAAAGAGGTGCAGGACATGCCCATCTCGGTCATCAGGTGCAAGGAGAGTGCGGAAGTGCCAGCAGTCCGGCCCTCAGAATATGCGAGGGACTGTCCGATGGGGGCAGTCCCCAACAGGAAAGCCTCAAGGCCGCCTTGTCCCGTGGGGGACACGGTGCATCCGGATGCAGGGTTACCACATTTCCATGGCACTGAGCACAAAACCTTCCCCCAATTTCACGTGATTTCCCACAATTTTCCGTGAAATTCCATGATTTTCTGCGATTTTCGCAAATTTCGTACTTTTTTGTAAACATTTTCTGGACATTTCTGAGAAACCCCAAAAACCATTTCCCAATTGCAAGTTGTTCTCGTTTTGTCCGACAACGTCCCTTGTATCACATGGTTGCTACACATTGCCTCCTTTTCTGTCTAATTTCCTGATGGTTCCTTGTGTCAATCAAGCCAGCAAGACCTAAAGACCTCTCAATGGCAGCAACTGTCACTGGCCACCATACGTAAGGCAAACTAGCCGTTCTTCAGCACTGCTACTGCTTCTCTTTGCCAAATGCAACGGATTATGCTCTGTGCTAGAATTCGGTCACACACAGGGCTCTGCTTAACGGGAGGAGGGGGGGGGGGTCTGGGATCCAAAAGTTGTGTATCAAAAATGGGCCAACAAGATTTTCCCTATTGCAAATTTCGTTTTCCCCCGCTATGGTCACTTTGGTCTGGGGGGGGGGGGTCCAGGGCCAAAAAGCAACAGATACTCAGCTACCGAATGCCCCCGTGTCACCGGCGACCGGTCACGAATGTTCTGCTGCATTGCAGCACTTCCAAAGCAGTGCTGAATGTTGCCTTGAGTTCGCCCGGGGGCTATCAAATGTTTTGTAGGCCGGTTTGGGTCGGCTCATCCCTCCCACGGAACCCGGTCATGCACGCATGCACTGCAGGGCGCACACCCCCCGGGGTGGAGCATCCGGCATCAACCCGCCAATGCAAGATCACTTCCCACCAGGCCCTTCCAGGCCCTTCCTCTGCCAGCAGGCGGAAGAGTGATGCACCACCCGTCACCACCCGGCGCCGGTGGCGGGGCACACTGCTACTGCAGGGGTGGCAGGGCTCCATTTTGTCATTCAGGGGGGGGGTCCTTCTTGCAAAAAAAATTTAGCAGCGGTCTGGTAACACAGCCCTGTTCCACTTGCCTTGCAAAATCGCAGGCACTGGAACCACAAAATATCAAAGAGACATGCTCCTTAAGAGATGTACCGTGATCTCTTTGCTCCCCGAATTCTCCAAACTCACAATGAACCCTAACCTGAAGTGAGGTAGCCAAAAAGATAATGTGACAAAGAAGGTTCAAGAGGACTCTTGCCAATGGGAGAGGAAAAACATTCAATCTCTTGATGATGTGTGTGCCTTTTGGCAAGACCGTGTGAACATTTGATCCTTGGACTTTGAACTGCCAAGGGCTGATGAGCGGGGCACTTGGCAGCCGAGTTGCTTCTAGCATGCCATCGTCGGCTGTGCTCGTCACTGTGCTCTCATCGGTGTTTCGCCACAAACAGAAGCACAATTACAACAGATTTTGAAATTGTGCAGCAGTTCTCTCAGGCTCTATGTTATGGGCAAGGGCAGCCGCATTGGGCTTGACATTTGGTAACGTTGGTGAAATTTGAGATTCCGAGGGGGAAGAAGTTAGAGGGCTAACCTATCCAAAGGTACAAGGAAATATTCCTGCTATACCACGTCCAATGGCGTCGGCCCAACCCTCAACCACCATCAAAAACCCCTTCTGTAATCCACTTTCACATTACCTCCTTTCACGGATGCAATAAACGCTCGTTCCACCAAAGAAATCCGATAGCTCGTGGAGAAGGCCCACTCGGGTATGGGTAGTGGCCAGTGTAGTTGTCGACATACAACACTTTGCCATGTGTTCGCAATGCCTAAACGGCACCCCCAAAGAAAACAAAGAACCAAATCCCCCCCGAAGGAACGCTGGGCTATTGCACAGGTGCACAAGAGGCAGTCAGCACAAAGCGCAGAAAGAAATTTGGCTCGTCAGTGGCCTACAAGACCACAGGTACCTTTCTGTCAAAAGAATGAGACGGGAAGATGCCTGGGGGCAGTCCACTGTGCAGGCAAAGAGCGGCGGAGTTGCAGCGGTACGTCCCTGACCACCGCCATGCCACTCCCACCGGATCCAACTGCCAATTTACTGAGTTCGCTAATGGTAGGAAATACAGGTGTCCCCCCTCCCCCCGCCCCCCAAAGCCCCCCCCAACCAATAAACAACAATTCACTACAAAGCACGTGCAAAACACAAGGCACAGCATTTCCTTTGGTCCGTGTAGAGTTCAGTGATGTTCTGTGATGTTCCAAATGATTTCTGTGCCACGGAAACGCAGTGAACACCACAGCGAACAGATGTCGACCAGGGGAGAGTGGGTCCGCACCGCCTTGAGGAGGGCTGGGGCGCTAGAGCAACACAAGCCATGGGCCTGCAGCCCAGAAATCAGCCAATGTGAGGGACTACTGGTACCAAGGGGCAAGGGAAGAAAGGGAGGAAAGGAGGCAGGGCCGGGTGGGGGTCGGGGGGGTGGGGGTGGTCGATGCGATGCATCCCCAAACACACAAAATGCAAGAAAGTGCGGCGGTCGCATGGTCTGCACATCCCTGTGACGTTCTGTAACTTACGGCGCCCTCGGTCCGCGAAAACCATTCGTTCCCTTGAGCCCATGAGGCTGTGGTGGCCAACGAAATGCGGGAAAACCCCGCGCCCACCCTTCGAGATGTCCCCCCCCCAAAACAGAGAACATGGCGCTTGTTGCACACCACCACACGCTGTGGGGGGGATCGCACACTGCGTCAGGTATTCGGACAAGTTCTCTGGGAAATGGTCTACCTTTGAAGCCCTTGTAAATACTGCCCTTTGGCAGAGGTGGGGGAAGGGTTGTGGCAGGGCGTGAGGGCCAGGGTTGTTTTGCTAATCAACGGGGGGTGGGGGGAGGGTTGGTTGGTTGGTTGCTGCCGCTATGTCCCAGCGCCAGGCCAGGGCCCCCTGGGCTGCAGCCCATGGGTGGCAGGGGCTGCGTGACACGCTGTACGTCGCATGTACCACGCGCACTGGGGCTCGCGCGTGCTGCTCCGGCGCGCTCCCGCTCCGTCCCTTCCCCCGTGTCAGGCACGTCCGGGTCCAACGCGTCGCGCGCGGCGCCTTGCCCGCCCGCGCTCTTGCTCTGTGTTCTCGCTCCTGCCTCCTTGCTCTCCCCCCCCGCCCTGTCGGGGGGGGCGGGGGGAGGGTGATCTGGCGGACCCACCCACCGAGGCCGAACCACCCACCCACCCAAAACCAAAAAAAATTTCTCAGGGAAAAAATGACATTTTGAATAGAGAGCCAAAAATGTGAGGCCCATTTTAGGTACACAAACTTTTTTTGGCTCATGCCCCCCCCCCCCCCCTCCGTCCCGTAGGACGCACACTAAGCAAAACCCTGGTGAGGGCCCCGTGGGGCGAGCTCACATGCAAACAGTGCAGCAACAGAAGACAGGCCTGCCAACAAGGGAACGGTACAAAGGACATGGCACAAGCACAAAAAAGGCGCACATGCGTATCGTGACCGTTTTTTGGGCACCCAACTGGCCGCGGTAGCACCTAAATTAGCCGAAGCGGTGGATGGAACAACCGCAGTATACGCGCCGCGCGCGCACCGCGCCTGGGCGGGAAGAAAATTGCTCTGCGGGGGGGGGGTGGGCACGGAAGCCCATTTTCTCAACCCCCCCCTCCCTCCTTGGCCGCCGTGACGGGAGGGGGGGTTCAGGGCGGGGGTGCCCGACCTGCCGTGCCGGGGGGGGGGGGGTCAACCCAACATCTATGGCTCAAATTGATACCCACGTCGCGCTGATCATTTTGACTACTCAAATGGGGGGGGGGGGATTATTGGTGGAAAAAACTTTTTCGGGCCAAATTTTGTGTTCCTGCGCCTTTGGCGCCAACATCTGTTCTCACACAAAACAAAGGGCCCGACACGGAACCCCATTTGTCCAACCCCCCCCCTCCCCCTCCTTCGGCGGGCGTCCATGTCACCCCCCCCCCGCAGAGCAATTTTCAGGTCGCCCTGGTACTCCCTCTGTGGCAGACATTCTGTTGACCACCAGCCGTGATCCACGACCGGCCCCACCGCGTCGGTCGACCCCCCAACCGCCGCTGTCGCCACCACGAGACCGGGCAGCACCTCTTCGTAGACCAGATGATCGACGATCGGCTTCGTGAGGCCCAGGAGCTCCATGTGATGCATCGTGCCAAGAAAGCCCTTCAGCGCGTCGATGGCCGACCCCGAGGCGTTCCCCATGGCCACCAACAGGGGCCCCACGACCCTCCCCTCGCGCTTCAACAGCCGGTGGTAGTCCCGCTCCACGTGTTCAATGGCGGTGACGAAGTGGGAGGAGTAGTTGTTGTCGGACTGGTAGCTGCCGAACTCCAAAGGCATGCGGAACAGGCGACTGGCGACGCGCCGGGGCATCGACAGCAGCAGCGTCATCCACCGGTAGAACTCGCTCAGGTCGGGATGGTCCTTCGTGAAGCCCGGCACGCGGAAGTTCTCCAGCCACATCGCCGAGATCAGCTCGTGCTGCCGCTGTTTCTCCACCGCGAAGGCGCGCACGTCGTCCGGCAAGGCGTCGAGCGCGTGCGCGCAGTGGCGCGTCGTGAGGGCCGCGTGCCGCCGGTAGCTGGCGCACAGCCCCTCCGTGCAGTTGCAGGCCTCCGCCCACCGGCGGTAATCCTCCCACGTCTCGGTGGCGGAGTTGTCAACGCATTGCATCAGCGCGCTCCCGAGCCGCTTGCCAAGGGCTACGTTTGCCCTCTCAACGTCCCAGCTGGACTGGTCGGGGTGGTCCTTGTAGAGCAGGAACCACCGGTTCCAGCTTTTCATCGGCACGCGGTACGCGACGTGGTCCCAGAACATCTCGTACAGGAACGAGTGCACGATGGCCAGGGTCGCGATCGCCTCCTGCCACGTGTCCGAGGCGCCCCAATCGCTATCGGGGCACTCGGTGGGTTCCAAGATGTCCTCCAGAGGCAAGGCCGTCTGTTTGCACTCACACTGGACGGGGTACCCCTCCGCGCTGTGCTGCTGCACCGTCTGCCACGACGGGCTTGGCAGGCTGACCAACACCTCCGGCCGGGTAAGAACTATGAAGGTGCAATAGGCGGTGGCTCCAATGAGGAACAGCCCAACGCCCGCGCAGCACGCGCTGTGGCGCTGTTTGTCGAACGGCTCATCCTTGTATTCCGTCTCCCGGATCCCGTCGGACAGGAAATCCAGCCATCCGAGGACGATCTGCCGCCACCGCATGTGAGGTGGGGGTGTCAAGGGCCACCCACCGTGGGTAATAGGCCTGCACAACACGAGGCGGTGGTGGGCACGAATGTGTGTTTTTGGAATTTAGAATTTGGAATTTTTGGGAATTTGTTGTGTTTTTTTTTTGGAATTTTTCTGGAATTTTTTGGATTTATTTTAATTTTCTGGAATTTTTTTCAATTCCAATTCCAACTCCAATAAATTCACAAAAAATTTGCAAAAAATTCCAAAAATGCCGCCACCGCATGGGACAGGGTGGTGCCGAGGGGCACCCACCGTGGGCAATAAGCCTGCACAACACGAGGCGGTGGTGGGCACAGATGCGTGTCCCTCATCGCTGGGGGTTGGTGGGACGACTGGGCAAGTCCTGAACATGCCACGGTAGCCACTGCTTGTGCCCCATCAGATGGGTTGTGTGCGCTCTGGGACAACTCCCTCCCCAGGGATGTATTAGAAGGGGGTGAGGGGTCTGAAGGAGGGGACCCCCCTCCTCCTATGGTCTCCCTATGGTCCCCGCCAAAGGTGGGCCGCAGATTTCTAAGCTTAAATCCTCTTGGCGCCGAAGCAAATTGTCGCTGTCAGCCTGAAACATTGGAAGGGGTGGGTCCAGGGGGGGGGGACCCCCCTCCTCCTACGGTGTACGGCCATTCTAATGCATCACTCCGCCCCCCCCCACCGCCGCAGGATGCGCTTGTTGGCGTTAACACACTATTCCTGATGCCACACAGCCGAAGTCATCGTTCCAGGCACCATTGACACTCTGCACAGCAAGGTCCGCTGGAAGCATCCATGAGCTGTAGTTACCTCCCTGCCAGTATGCATTGTTCCGCAGCCAGACACCTACTCTTGAGACCACAACACAGCGACGTTGAGGCATATGTCTAGTCACGTTGTATAGGCACTTTACGGTTGCAAAAATAGCGTGTGGGCTGGTTTGGTATGCTCTGTGCACAGCTTTGTGTAGAGCTCTGATTGCTACGTCCCATTTGAAGCCACTCAGCAGTGCGACTTGCATCCACGCAGCGGGACTCATTATCTGTCCTAACCAGGTGGTGGTCCACGGGAGTCCATTCTTCAAGGTAGGTATGCCTGGTAGCTGCAGGACGGTGTCATCAACAGTGGACCTAGGCGCAGGTCCCACTGGGGGGTCAGTGCTGCAGGCTAAACAAAGGCACAGCCCGTGGTATTGGGGGTCAGGACCATTACCACTCCTACTGCTTTGTGGACACCAGAGCAGCAACCCCCCGTACACTGATCTTGCCCCGGTGCAATGCAATCACAGTCTTTTTGTAGGAAGCAGGCGCTAGCAAATGTCCGAAAATGTCCGAACTGTCACCTGAACAGCAGAATGAGGCACTGCACTGCTAGAGCGGCAGTTTAGCCTCACACACACACACACAGACACACACACACACACACACACACACACAATATGCGCAACAAACGGGCAACAGCCAAGACAACACGCAACAATCAAGGAGGCCGGCTTGCATTGATTCTCGTTAGGCACAGTCAGAACAAAAGCATTGAGTCAGAACAAAAGCATTGGACTGCGCTAGGTGCCATTCTGTAGTACGGGGTACATGGAAATATGGGTCAGCACCAGCCCGCGTTGATCACCACTGCCATCGCCCAGGCAGTGCAACGATGACTTTATAATGTTGATGTGGCATAGGATGTCATGATGACATCATTGTGGAACATCCTCTCAAAATCATACCGACAAAAACTTTGTCTGTTTTGAAAATGATGGCCCAAAAACCTACCAAATAGGCGTTTCAGTGACAAAAAGCACCAAACAAATGAGGTTCCTTAATCATGGACAATAAGCGATTAATTGGGAATAATGATTAATTGGAAAAAGCCGGTTAATTGGTTTATGTGGGAGAAATAATCGCATTGAACCGGTTATTTTGTTAGCAATAATCACATCGACCAGTTATTTTTGAGAAAACAATCGGAAAAAACCGGTTATTTTAGTAACAGGGAGGTTCCAACCCTATGTGGGCATGGGAACACCTTGCACTGCCAAAAAGTCCGTTATATATGATCATGGGGACACTTTAAAATGCCAAAAAGCCCCTTACATATGGGCATGGGGACACTTTCCACGCCAAAAAGCCTCTTTTAAGCCAAAAATAACCAATTTTTGTTCCATTTACCAGTTTCTTTACCACTCCAGCACAAAACTGATTTTTGGCATCAAATTTCCTCAACTTATGCGCAAACTACCAGTTTTTGTGAGCAAAAAAGCAGTTTTGCCCCATCTGAAGTCATCCAAAAACCCGTTTGCCCAAATGGAAATCAATGAAAGTGGTGCATACTGGGCTAGATTACTGATTTCTTTGCAAAAGCGGCAAAACCGGCAGAATTTTTTTTTTGACTGACTCCAGAAGTTCAAAGAGTACTCAAGACTGTGCTTGGGAAAATGGGCGTCTCCAGCATATGATACAGTGGATCCCCGCAAAGCGGGGCACATGGCAAAGACCCAGAGTTCCACGGGGGCTGGCGCCAGCCAATGTGTGACCCCGAGGGGTGTTCGACAGTTTGGGGGGCTGTAGGGGGGGGGGGGGGACCCCCACCCCCCTCCAAAGGGGGGGGGGACCCCCCCCCCCCTTGGTTGACCCAAACCTTGGGGGTCGGCGGGTCGGGCGGTCAGCCGCCGGGCCCCCCGGGGGGGGTCGGTGGGTACCCCAACATACATACCTCAAAATGATCCCTATGACACGCTGATCATTTTGAATATGCACATGTGAGGTAAAAATTTTTTTCAAAAAAAATTTGCCCATCAACTCAGGCTCCCATCAGCCAAGGTCCTACCCGGAGGCCGGGTCGGGGTCAAAATCCTTTTTTGTGCTTTTTAGCCATTTTTGAATTCTCCACGAAATTCTGAGTATTTTGAGTACAGACACATAGGGTCGAACAAAAAAATTTCCCCCTGCCCTATGCCTAAAACAAAATCTCCGGCGCCTCTGGCGCCGACAAAGCACATTGTTCCGTACGACAATTTTGGGGTCCGTAGAGGGGGGGGGGGGTCCCCCCCCCCTCCCTTTGGGGTCGGGGTCCGGCCAGGGCCAGCCCCCGTGCAGAGTTCACATGCGTATACCAGAGGGCTCTCTGATGCGGTAGGCAAAACCGCCACGCCATATGGCAAGCCTATAATGTGTAAGATTTAAAGGGGTTAAACATGCTGGATCACGTGTGTTTTGCCGCAAAAGCGGCAAAACCGGCAGAATTTTTGGATTCTTATGAATGTACGGAAATCATAAGACCTAATTTGTCAACTCGTGTACATGTAGAGGGGGGTGTAAGGCCTCGTTTGGTTCATTTACTCATTTGGCTGTTGGTTTGTCATTTCGAGCACTCTTTCAAACATCTACATTACCCTCCGTTCCCGCATCTTGTGCACTGTCAGCTTTACCATCGCCCGCCATTGGGCAACCGCCAGCCGCAATCATTTAACCGCCAGCTGTGGTCAGTGTATGGCAAATTGCCGTCGACTGTCAACCAGTCTAGAGACTACAGAAACTAGAAGCTCGTTTTTTTTTTTGACGCTGTTAAGGCTACCCCTGGTCTAGAATTTTGGCTGCCATGATGCTGTGTGTAGAGATATGCCACTACCGCCGAGGTTAAGTTTGCACTGG
Source organism: Eutreptiella sp. 'Long Island Sound 2002' (assembly GCA_964036045.1). Classification (NCBI taxonomy): domain Eukaryota; phylum Euglenozoa; class Euglenophyceae; order Eutreptiales; family Eutreptiaceae; genus Eutreptiella; species Eutreptiella sp. 'Long Island Sound 2002'. The sequence goes on from OZ038396.1 coordinate 40,584,950, forward strand.
TGGTTGCCCTAGTATTTGCGAGAGACAGCCTGGTGAGACATCCCAATTTTCTGTGACTTTGGGGGAAATGCATCCCACCCCCGATGGGGGAGTTTCCGCTTTGCTGGGTGGGTGCAGTGCCTAGCTGGGTGGATTGCCGGGGAATTCCTTATGATAGAGACGGTGATTCTTCATGTTTGTCAGGTTCATGCAATGCCTTTTCATTTCATCATAGTGGCTTGACGTTTGCTGCTCTCTGCTCATTGTATAGGAAGTTCTCCCAAAAATTTTTGTAACAGATGAGTCTAAGGGGGCGCACATAGCGCAGTGTGTGCGCGGTGCGGCTGTTTGGGCGTGGTCGTACTAGAAACACATATTTTGTGATACTTTGGGCATCATGGTTGTTTGACGGCAAGTTTTGATGCTTGTTTCATGTTGGGGATATGGCATTTTTGGATTTCACCCAGTTCCTCCAAGGTTGCTTGGTGGGCAAGTGTGCATGTCGTTCGTTCTTGTTTGAATTGTGTTGTTGCTGAAATTCGCTGGGCGGAAAGATTGTCGGACTGGAACCACGTCCCACAGTTTCTTTGCTTTGTCACACATTACTCAGACAGCATGCCCATTGCTTCTATAGGAGGCATCCTTTGTGATATCCTCTTCAATCCAAAATTTGCTGGTTGTGTGTATAAAATAACATTTGCCATTGACAGTCTTGGCAACATTGTTTGGATTTGTCCATTGTCCCCTCTTGCATTTGCAGTTCTTTTTGATTCAAAGACAAGTATGGTACCCTCCATATGGTCCATGGGAACACGCACCTGCACACGTATGGGCCACACCGACACATGAGGACAATGCGGATGAGGATGTTGTGAGTGACAATGGGGATGTGTGTGCCCTTTGTTGCACCAAGTATGCCCGCGAGAAGATGTCCATGTGTGACAAGTGCCATCTTCAATTTTGTATTTGTACGTGTGTATTGCATTGACACATTGACACCCATACATCCTGGACAGTGTTCCATTTTGCATGATGTGTTTTGTGAAGGGAAGGTAGTTTGCAACTGTCTTGAGCTATGGTAGTTGGGGTCACCTGATTTTAAGGGTGTTTGGAAGGGGCGTGCCTGGGGGCTCTTTGGGGGCATCTGGTCTAAAAGTAGCACGCAGTGCAAGGACGCCCGCTGATTATGAGAGATTTAAACCAAAAATGATTCCTTTGCATTCATACCCTGTCCATGACTGACTGGGAGCACTGTTTTCAAACCTTGCTTAACACTTCACACTCCTTTTTACATCTTTGGCCTTGCACACCCTTTGTTTTCCACCCACTTGAAGGGCAAAGGCAAATGCAGTGGCCTTTCTTGAACGGAGGGCAGTGCCATACTTTTAGGGTGCCTTTGCGTGCAGTGTACACGCAGTGCAAAGTTTTTATGCTGGTTGTATGGTCTCTGCCTTTGCTGCCCTGTGTTCTTTTGGGTTCTTGTGTGTTAAGAGCACAATGTTAGAAGAGGCACAAAAAGAGGTCCTAAACCAAGGAGCCCCATATTCCTGTGAAGATTGAGCATCACAATCGATAAGAAGTCCCGTGCAAGATTTATCAATGAAAAGAGGTGTTCATCATCGATATTGGCTGGTGTGCAGCATGTTGACGAGAGCTGGTAGCAAACCAATTACAAGGAAGATGCTAAGCCAGATGCCACATTTTGTGTCTGCGTTCAAGCGTAGGTGCCTTCGATTTGTTTGGGAAACATGGGTAAGAGTTTTGTATACTACCCCTGTTTAGGGGGGGAAAGGTTTAGGCCATAGGAGGGTAAAATTTTAGGCCATAGGAGGGACATTGGTGGGATGGGTGTGTGCCATGTTTGTCCAGTCTATTGGGAATCCCCAGCACCCAGCAGGAAGCGGGGTGCTCTTTTCTTTGCTCATTGGTGGTGTGCCGCAATAGTGTACCGCGCTTGAATTCTGCAGGAATGTGGGTTCTGTGCAAAGAGGGGGTTTTGAGACAGAAGAGGCTATGAATACCGGTAGATCATTTCTTGTTGTGACAGCTAGATAATTTTATTTGTGAGCCCAAGTTGCTTCAGATGACAGGCCAGGAGCGATGCACAAAGAAGACCAGCCCAGTCCGTTGTTTCAATATCAGCAGACCATTGGTGCCTGATTTGCATGAGTTGCTCCGCTCCTTGGGTAGAATGCCCCAACCGACAGAAATGTTTATGTGCAACCAAGCTCTGTGCTGAAGAAAGTGGTACAACCAGCCCCAATGCAGGGCCAAATCAACCAAAAATTTTTTTTTGCAGCGCAGCGGCTTGGGGGATTTTTTTTGACAATGCTTTTTCGTTCCATGGACCATTCCAAGTTACATGCCCCCTCTCTTGAGGGCCCAGTCTGGTACGGCCCAAACGGGGAGACTTTGGAGAGAAGGAGGAGACACGGGATGATTGTTTGTTGAGTGGCCGCGGTGATTTGCTTGGAGCGGCCAGACGTCACCCCGACAACTGCAAGGGCTCAAACAAATCTTTTCCGCCGCATTCGATCGCATTGCTCGCTGGACACCCGTGTGTGAACCGGATCAGCGATGTGGGTGACTAATGTTGAATAGCTTTTGTGTGGGACTTTTGGTGAGACTTACATGTGTGTTTTTGGCAATCAGCCTGCATTGAGCGCAACTTTATTCTGCAATATGTGCTTGGCTGAACCTCAGCGCAATCAAAGCAACGAACAGAACCACACCCGGACAGAAGACAACCCACACAGACAGGCATCCCCCGTGTCCAGCGAACAATAAAATCCTCGGAAAATACGGTCGGAACCCAACAAGGTTGCGGCTGCCAAAAGCTCACCAGTGTGGTACCGCTTGTGCAGCACCTCCCAACCAGGTGCAAGTAGAGAATGGGTCATGGTGGGCAATCGGGGTCCTGTAGTTGAGGGATACCATTCCCTCGCATCCTGCTCTACAAATCGCATCCTGCTTTTCCCCAATCCTTAAGCCTGAGACCTCGGTTGTGAAACCCAGTACCTAATGTACTGGGCACCAAAAAAAAAACGGTCCGAACGGGGACAAAGCATTCGTTGGACACGTGCGGAGGGGGGGGGGGGTACAGAAAGGTGCAAATCAAGGAAATCAGGTCTGAGATGTGGGGGGCCACGGGTCGAAGGGGGATCAGAGCGGAGACAGAATCACATGATCTTGGGCGAAGAGGAAAAAGATTCATCATTAAGGACAAGAGACAAAAGCACAATGGATACCAAAAAAGTAACAAAATTACTTTTTGGTTGGTGCAGCTTGTCAATGTCAGCAACCTGACATGACCAGGATGTCTATACATGAGCTGTATTTGGCCTTCCTGCGGGTACGGTTTGGGTGCGGTGTTGGTTACGTCAGGCCCATTCCTTGGCGGCTTCCTCTGTAAGTTGCAGGTGGGGTGGGGGTGGGGGTGGGGGAGGCAGGGTTTGGGAGCCATGAAACTGCAAAAAAGAAAGAAAAGGTTCCGAGGGCATGGGCTATACTTGCCGTCCGGGAGCGTTTGCCCAGTGCACCGGTGCTCCTTTCCCACACGTGCCCTGACTCCAGCCATGTGTTGTAGCCCCCCTTAGAGCAGCCCCGCGTCCTGTGGCACGACCCGCCAAACAGACCGCAGGGAACAGGGCAACGGGGCGCTCGGCCAGGGGGGCCAACAGGATCCAGCGCTGCGAAACTATCGCCCGAATTCGCGAAATTGGAACAGCACGTGGAACGTCGCGCGCCGTGCGGGCCCCCCTGCCCCGGCCCCCTCCCCCACATAAAAACCGTCCGTGCAAGGCGTATATCCGGGCACAAAGTGGGTGCGGGTGCCCGGTGCGGACCCTTTGGGGCAATTACACCCCCCAAACGGACCCTCACAAAAAGGCACTGGACGGCAACATTGGCACCAAGAAAACAGCCGGGAAATGGGTATCTCATCAGTCTCTTGCAGTCGGAATTGAATCAGGATGACTCTGATGGCACGTTTGACAGAATGTCAAATCACAGGAGCATGCACAATGCAGCCCTCAGGGCATGTCAGGTGAAATGGGGCACCAGCTCAGCAACTCACGGGGCAACAACAAGGCAGAACAATGGTGTCAGATAAACTATCTGAATAAGAAAGGCGCACCGCTCCCCCAAAAAGCCACGGCAAAATTGCAAAGCAAAACGGGTCTGCGCAAAGCGGCAGCACCGCCATGCGTCACGATGTGCCTCAGCCCATGAACAGCGTTGGTGGTCGACCAAGCTCAGCCACCCACCCGCCCAAAACAGCTGCCCCCCCCCCCCCCCCAGGTTAGGTTAGTTAGCCTGCACGGTTCCCCAAAATCAGGGGAAAAGCAGACAAACCCACCCACCCACCCTCAGCCCCCCCCTCCCCCGGTGTAGTATCAAGGCCTGCACATCTGTGGAGCAGGTGAATACGCCGATGATGTGATAGATTCTGGGAAGCAATGGAGGGACAGCTGTTCCACTCTCACTTGGTAAAACTAGTTTTCCCCGGTTGTCGAGGGTTAGCCACGCGCTCCCTCAGACAGCGCACACGTACGTACTCCCGGAAGGACCCACCGGCGCACTCCCTCAGCCTTGACCCTTCCCCCGCCCCCTGGGCCAGAACAGCCTTGTCTAAGGGCCAGAGGGCGAAAATGGGTCCTTGAGACCCCTCAAAGCGCCAGTCTGGTCCTTGGGCCATGGTGGACATTGGCAGTAAACGGTGAAAGTTGTGATGCACATTGCTGGGTGTTCGCCCTCTCTCCCCTCGCGTTTCTCATCATATCCGCACAGTTTGGGAGGTGCTCTATACATGTAGTGGGTCAAACTGAGGGGCCCAAAAACAGTCATTTTGCCTCAAACCCACCTAAAAAAAACAGAAAAACGGCTTTTTAAGGCCAAGAATGATGGCAATCTGAAATGTAAATTTACACAATGCAAGTTGGTTTGGTATTAGCAGCGAGTTGCAAAAAATGCTTTGGGAACAGCAACAGGTGTCTGTGCAATAACACTTTTCGTGACCAAAAAGGGCCGCAGCGCTGTCAGACCGTCGCTTTTGTGACCGCCGTTTCTGCGGCCAGGAACGCACCGTGACATGAATGTGTGCGGGTTGTGAGGGGGACAGGGGTGCGGAAGTCACAAATTCGGCACGTTTCAGGCCCTTCTTTGTTGCGCTCGTGGGTCGTGGGCAGGACCGGCCTTGTCCAAGTCCGGTGACCCCGTCGTCGCGTTGGCGTCCTGACGTTGCCCGAACTTGCGCACAGGGGGCGGGGGGGGGGGGGGGACCGGTTGTGATGCTGTTGCTTATGGAACGCCGCGTTGGTTTGCCTCCGCGTGACTCAACGATGGGCGAATACGGGGCCCTGTTTGAAGAGACGTCCACAGGGGTAGACCAGCGGGCCCACGTTCAGCGGCGCTTTGGCGGTCTCTACCGCTCAACGCGCCCTGCCCGACTTGTGACGCAGGCCGCCTTCATGCACGTCTTCACGCTGTCATCGACTCAAGTCCTGCCCTGTGCACCCCGCCACAGGGCACCAACACACACATTACACGCGCGCGCGCACGTGTGTTCGGAGAGCGGTGCATTGCGCGTTTGTGCGTTTGTGTACGCGTGAATCGAACACTTGCCACAAGGCCCAGATCCACCGCGACCGCAGACGCTGCATCTCTGGTCCTACCTGAAGGAAGCGGAATCTGGCGGGGGGGGGGGGGGGGGGCGGCGGGGGTAAACAGATTTTCGGACACCCTCTCGTCAACCCTTCACTTTTTGTACGGTCTGCCACAAAATGCGACGTCGCACATGACGAGCCCTCCGTGCTGCGCCATCCCTTCCGCAGGTTCGAACCATTGCAGCGCGCGCGGGGTGGGGGGGGGGGGTGGGGGGTTATGGCTCGGGACCAAGGCTACATGTGGCCAAAATACCCATTCCAAGCATGCTCAAACTGCGAGGTTCAACGTTCCGACTCTCCTACCACTTCCATGAGTTCGGTGTTCTGCCCTGCCGGGGGGGCTGCCCTGTTGGGCATGAGGCTCCATGTGTACAAGTGCCGCCAGCAGTGTGTGTGTGTGTGTGTGTGTGACGCCAATCATTTCAACAAAATCCAAAGCGTTCGCTATCATACAGCACCTCTCTACAGCAATGGTCGCACTGCAGCCATGTTTGGATATCCGCCCCTCGCGGCCTTTCCTCCCTCTCGGCACGACAGCAAGACTATGTACATGTGTGTGTGTGTGTGTGCGCGCGCGCCAAGGCTTCAATTCCAGCCATGCCCAAACCGGGAGGTTCGACATCGTTACATTTCCCACCACCTCCACAGAACATCAGCGCGCTGCTCCATGACCCGCAGCTGGGTCGCCCACAGGGCCATGATCTACCGCTTCAGTACAAAGCGCCGCCATCGCACCACGGCTCCTGCACTGCGTACCCCGCCACAGGGCACCAACACACACATTGCACGTGCGTGCGCATGTGTTCGGAGAGCGGTGCATAACCTGTGTGGTTGTGCACACTAGAACCCAACACCAACAAAGGAAGCTTGCCACAAGGCCCAGACCCACTGCCACCGCAGACGCTGCATCTCTGGCCCTGCCCAGGGATGCATTAGAAGGGAAGGGACCTCAGACGCGGCCCCACAAGCGGTTAGATGGGCGGTTGGAGGCGGTTGGGGGTTGTTACTGCCGGTTACAAATGCCAGTGACCCTGGAACTTGCCGTCATGGGGACAGTGGATGGGTATAGGCTGGACGCCCTGGAGGAGGGGTACCTCCCCCCCTTCCGATGCATCTCTGGCCCTGCCTGGTAAGGAAGCAGAATCCGCACCACGCCTCCTGCAACGGAGTTGCCGCTCCCTGGCGGCTGCTGCACCGAGAGAAACAGGATCAGCGATGGTTGGGGGAGGGGGAGTGGGTTGCATTGGGTTGGGTTGGGGTGGGGGGGTGTCCACCACCCGCCTTGACAGATCCTGAAGCGCCTTCCCCGGAGGTACTATGGCAGACCTGCCAGGTCGTCTCAGGGTCCCCTGCGTTGGACTGAGGGCTACAAGGCCACCGCAGACCCCGGGCGACCCCGGCGCAGTGAGGCCCGGCACGTGCCCATGCACATGCACACATGCACAAGACGGGGGGCGGGGCAGAAGAAGGTCATGGGGTGCGTGCCTCACATGAGCAGCATCGTGGTCTCCCCCGGCAGCAGCGCACGCGACGCCACGAACTGAATGATGATCTCCGCCATCTCCGGCTGCGACGGCAGGTAGCGGAACCGCGGCACCACGCCCCCCTCCAGCAGCTTGCCGAGCTCCGACGACCGGGGGGACGAGTCCATCGACTGCAGCGCGCTGCCCCGCTCCGGCCCCCCAGCACTCCCCCTCCCACTCCCGTCCCCCCCCGCCTCCGACCCCGGCCTCGGGCTCGGGGAGCTCCGCGCGCTGCGGGCGCTCGCGGCGTGCGGGAGCCGGACCTCCAGGGGCAGCTTGGCCATGGCCAGCGCGGGGGGGCGCTGCTGCACTTTGACCCGCGACTTCCGGAACATCGGGGCCGCAGGACCGCGCGGCGCGTGCACGGGCCAGCGTGACGGGCCCGGCGGCCGGGGGGCTGCTCTGGGGCCTGGGGCCGGCGGGCGCCGGGGCCGGCGACGCGGGGGTGACGGGGGTGCGCGCGCGCGGCGGCGAGCGCGCGCGCGGCGGCGACCGGGGGCTGGACGGGGCGCTGTGCCCCGCCGAGGCCAGGGCCGGGGGGTCGAGGGGCGGGGCCCCGGGGGCGGGGGGCTGCAGGGGCTGCCGCTTGGCGCTGGTGGGCGAGCGCAGGTGGAGCGGGGGGGCGGCGGGGGCGGGGGGGGGGGGTCCGGGGGGTGTTGCCGGTGGATCGCGCGGTGAACCTGCCGGAGGACCCGCCCCCGGAGCGGGGGCTGTTGGTGACCCACGAGGAGTACTTGGCGTGGCAGGCGAGCTGGGCCACGTACCACTCGTGGAACTCGTGGTAGAAAAAAAAAAAAAAAAAAAAAAAAAAAAAAAAAAAAAAAAAAAAGGGCCTTCCCACTGCCGCGCGTACCGGTCCTTGAGGCACTGCCGCTTCTGGCTGGGCCGCACGTAGAGCGG